>LPNX010240229.1:902266-912813 GCA_001517045.1 Pseudotsuga menziesii
GGAAAACTACTAAACTAGAAGAATTCTTTCAGATAAATCAATAATACATAGTCTTCTGATCAAGGAGTTTGGTTAATCCAAAATTCTGATACTCTCCATGCAACCAAAAAGTTTGCTTCTTTGATTGAAATCAATCAAAATCTAACTAAAAGACAAACATAAAATAAAATAAATCAAAGATAAACAAATAAAAGAGTTTATTTATGTACAAAACAAAAACAAAAAATCAGGAAAAATAAGGTTTGAGAACTAAACCATTAACTGGTAAGTTCTCTTCCCACCCCTGTAAATCTTGCAACTTGTAGGTTGAGGGGCCAAGCTTTGCTGCAATCTGAAAAGGGCCTACCCATAACCGTTAAAACTTCATCTGTTTCCCCTTTTCATTATGTGGGTGATCCCACTTAAGAACTAGATCTCCCACTTTAAATTCCTTTTTTCCAGCTTTATGTTTATCAACCACCGTTTCACTACTTCCTATTGATGCTTAAAACGTTCTTTGGCTCTGGACCTAGACTCTTCCGCCTTCAAGTGATTATAGATTCTAATCTGTAGGATTTCGTTATCTGTGCCTCTAGACTCCTGAGCTATTATGGAAGATGGTAGCATAATGTTAGGAGGAAGAATAGCTTCTTTTCCATAAACAAGGGTATACGGTGACACACCTGAGGAATTCTTGGGAGTGAACCTATTATCCCAAAGAGCATTTGGTAATGCTAAATGCCAAATTCTATAGTTTTCTATCACAGTCCTTTTTAAGATCCTAATGAGATTCTCGTTTGTAGATTCAGCCAAACCATTTCCTTGTGGGTAATAGTTCACAGAATAATGCAACTTGATTCATCTTTCATGAGCAAATGTAGTTAATCTAATAGAAGAAAAATAAGTAGCATTATAAACAACCAGGGAAATTGGAACCCCAAACCTGGTCATAATATGATCTTTCAAGAAATCCATGACTGCATCTTCATTCACTTTACGTAACGGAATGGCCTCGACCCATCTAGTGAAGTAGTCAGTTGCCGTCAAAATGTATTTTTGTTGCAAGGAATAATTTGGTTTTATATCTCCAATGATATCAATCCCCCATAGCTCGAATGGTTCTGTTATCATCACAGGATTCAATGGTCATGTTGCTTTGGCTTGTCTTCCCCCACACCTCTGGCAGATATCACATTTTCTGACATGGGCATGCTCATCCTTGAACAGTGTGGGCTAATAGTATCCGGCTCTGAGAATATTATGGGCTATTGTATCTCCAAAAAAATGACCTCCAGCAGACCCATCATGTAACTCTGTTATGACCTTCTTTGCATCTTCTTTCTCTAGGCATTTGAGAAGAACTCCATCATAATTATTTCTGAATAATATTCTGTCAATGATCTGATATGAAGTTGATTTAAGGCGCAATGCTCTTCGTTGTTTGGAATTCCAATGTTCCGACAACAATCCTTCCTGAAGGTAATGAACAAGGTCTCGGTACCAGGAATCTAGAGCTGTGAAAAGAGGACATACATCCATCATATGTAACTTAGCTTCATTGTCCCAATTGCTTTATTCATTGTTTTTACCTTTAGCCATTAGTTTGCAAAGTCCTTTCCCTTTAACTATGGATGTTGTTTTGAATTCAAGGTCATATTCTTGTAAAGATGTTACCCAGTTGCCTCTTCTTTCTCCTAATTCCTTTTGTACGAAAAGAGACCTTACAGCTGGGTGTGGAACTATTACCTTCGTCCGGTTCTTAAGTATGTACGACCTAAATTGTTTTACCGCTTTGCAAACTGCATAGGCTTGTTTATCGATAGATGGGTAATTCAATTCCTCTCCCTATAGACTAGTGCTCATAAATGATATGGGATACTCATCTCCCCCATCTTCCTTCTATGTAAGCACTGCTGCTAATGAATCGTCAGATGCGAAAGTGTACAAAATAAAATCCTTTTCAAAATTTGGACTTTTGAGAGATGGTGCATGAGTAATAGATGTATTTATTTTACCGAATGCATTCTTCTCTACATCAGTCCACTTGAATTATACACTTTGTTTCACCATTTGCTGCAAAGGTTTAACAATTTGAGTGAAATTTGTTACAAACCTTTGCACAAAATTAATTGTCCCCATGAATGATTGCATACCTTTTTTGTTATGGGATAAAGGGATATGTTCTATGGCCTTAATACTTTCTGGGTCTATGGAGATCCCTTTTTTAGAAACAATGTGACCTAGTAGCTTTCCTTCTATAACTGCAAACACACATTTCCTAGGATTCAATGAGATCCCATCTTTTCGACAACGCTTGAAAATTTGTTTTAGATGGAATGCGTGTTCTTCTCTCTTCTTTGAAAATATCGTGACATCGTCGAGATATACTACAACATTACGGCCAATCAGACCGTAGAAAACTATATCCATAGCCCTCTGGAAAGTAGCTCTAGCGTTGATGAGTCCAAAAGGCATTATTCTGTAAGCAAAAGTTCCCCACTTTGTTCTGAATGTAGTTTTAAGTCTATCCTCTTCAGCTATTAATACTTGATTATAGCTAGAGAATCCATCTAATAATGAAAATAACTCAGAACCTAAAACCATCTGCAATATCTGTTCCATGGGTGGGACTGGATAGTTGTCTTTATCTGTAGCACGATTGAGGTTTCTAAAATCTACACATAGCTTGATTTCTCCAGATTTCTTCCTCACTAGCACCAAATTCAACACCCATTCCAAATGTCTGACTTTGAATATAATTTTAGCATCCAATAATTTTTTCACTTCACTCTGAATTTAAGGTTCCAGTTTTGGATGCATCTTCCTCAAAGGCTGCTGATAAGGCTTGACTTTAGCTCTAATAGGGATGGCATACTGTATAATCTTTGTGTCATATGTTTTAAGCTCTTCATATGTCCAGGAAAACACATCTTTGTATTGTTTGAACAAACTAATGAACTTATTTCTTTCACCTGGAGAACAACACTTTTCCAAATTTACGTATCTGGGTTTAACTTCAGTTCCCAAAATTATTAGCTCGAATTGTAAGGACAAGCTGTGAGTTTTGACATTTGCTAGCCTTCTGAATTTGTTGTCTATATCAAACATTCTCTATAAGGTCCTGACTCCTTTAGGAATAAATTTGTCAAATTTTAATTTAGCATGGTGTTCTTCATCATCGATTATTTCTTCTTTGAAGGTTTCATCATTCATCAAACATTATAAGATTTGTTGATCATCATCAAAAACTCGTAGATTGGTAATCATGTATGGAACCAAAGGCCTAAAAAGTAATTCAATAGAACATCTGTTATTTGAAGGTACAAGCCTTGCAGCTGAGGTAGCTAACAAGTCACCCATTGCATTCTTTAGTCTAGGAATGGATACAATATTAAATGCATAACATTTTTTAAGAAAATCCCATACTTCATTCTGGTAAGCTTTTAAATGAGGTGAAATGCAATGTATCTAATTTCAAATTTTCTTTACAATTATTTCAGAATCCCATACACTTTCAGATTTTCTACTTTTAATTCAATTGCTTTTCTTAGTCCCTGAACTAATGCTTTCATATTCAGCTGGATTATTGGTACATTCAAACTCTAATCTACCTGAAAGAAAATGTTTATTTTTATTTGGTTCAATCAGGACACATCCAACTCCCGATCCTTCCAAAGTTTTAGATCCATAAAAAAAAAGTGTCCAAAAACTACCTACTTCTACTGTACTTGAATAAAAAACTACATCTGCAACTAAGTCTACTATTTTACAGTCAAATTCATCAGCCTGTGAAAATTGAAGGAGACCGAGCTGTCTGTCTGGTGTACTGCTAGCTTCTTCTGCTTGGTAATTTCTCGGTTCAAGTTCAATAAAGTAATTTCCCAGCACAAAATTCACTGGTTCATTCTTACCCTCCAACTGAGTAACATTGTACTTCATGTGGGGCTCTCTTAATACTTTTATTTGATTGGGACTTCCATTATAAGGCAACCACAGATGTGACCAATCTGATGCAAAATATCCATTTAGATTTGCTGACCAATCCCAACTCAAAACAAGTCTATAAGCCTCAGGTATGTTTGCTACTACAATATCGATGAACTGACATACCTTTTCATTTGAAGATAATCGAATCAGAACATTCTCCATTTCCCCAATTACCTTCACAGCTGTTCTGTCTAACTGAATAACCTGCCAGGTAGATGGTTTGGGTTGTCCATTTATCTTGTAGTTGTTGCAGACGAAAAGTGGCATAACATTGACTGATGCCCCTGAGTCTACTAAATAGTTGTGCACATTATGGTTAAAGATTTCAAAAGTTGGGAGAAATGGTGGGGTTTTGTATTTAGACTTACCTCCCACACTTGCTTCACCAATTTCTTCTTCTTCATGTTGGTTGTCGGTGGGAAGCTTTTCTTCTAGTACTTCAAGTGCTTTTAACAATTTTTATTTCTATTGAGGCACATTACACATTTCAAATAGTGAGATATTTGCCTTAGCCCTTTTAATATCTTCCACAATATTATACTCCATCTTATGTTCTTCAGGATTCTTTTTTACATTGTCAATCTTCTCTTCAACAGGCTTGACAAGCATGTTGATTTTCTTTGGATTTTGACTCGTAATGGTGAATTCGGTTATCTTATCAGCTGGGGTGCTCTTCTAAAGCTTCTTTACATTCTCTTGAAGTCTCTTAATTTTCGAAAGTATCGAATTGTCTTTATTTATCAAACCTTGACTTCTTGTTGTCACATTTGTTTTTAATATCTCTTCATGTTTCAGAGAACCTTTGTCTTCCGTATCAAAAAGTGAGACATAGTCCCATAAAACCAGAGCATCATCCTCTTGTTTTTCTGTGGATTTATTACCCTTTTCTTCCTCATCATCAGCTTCTGTTAGTTTAGAATCCAATAGCTGATTCATTACTAATGTCATCGAATTGATCCATTGAGGGAATTTTTTTTCAGAATGAGGCTGTTGATGAAAGGTGCAAAAATTATCCATACCCACCTTAGTTAAATTCATTGATGCAGGACTGTGTGGAGGAGGTTTAGTTTGATTATTGTCCTCTCTCCTTTTATATTAAGGCTTGTATGCTTTATGAGCCTCCTTTTATTTCTCCAAATTGATCACTCTGTTGGATAGCTTCTGCATCATCTTTACCATCCCCTCAAAGTCATGTGATTGCTCATCCTTAGGCTTAGTCAGTAACAATGCTTTCTTACCAAAAGTTTTTTCTCTCGACTGTTCATGATAATATTCTATGCTCTCTTTTTCAGTTTCTACCCTCTCAAATTCTTCATAAGTTTCTCAAAATGTAGGTTTGACTGACATCTTGGAAAACATGGCCAATTCAGGCCCGAGAGCTGAAGTATAGTATTCACCCAGAACTTTATCCGATGGTTTATCAGTTGCAGAAAAATTCTTTAGATAAGCAACAAACCTTTGAGTGAAACTATGCACTTTTTCCTTTCTTTCTTTCTTTAAAGTGGATAACCCTTTCATCAGAGCTACATGAGTTTTTTGGATTGCATATTTACTTCTAAATATTCTTTCAAAAGTACCCCAGTCTGTGATTGAGTTTGCAGGTAGAGAAAAATACAATGACGCTGCTGCTCCTTTCAGGGTATGAGGGAACAATCCGCAGACTACATCTTCATGTTCTCCAGCCCGTAGTCCTTCTATAGCCAAGTAAAATCTTTGAAAATGATCATTTACCAAGATATTTTCACTTGGTTCAAACTTAGGCAACATTTTCTCAAAAGGCTGAGCTAAGTCATGCAAAGGAGGTGCTAGGTTTAGTGGTGATCTAGCCCTCCACGCAGGTGGTGGATTTGGTGGGTTAGGTGGCTGATTTGCGTTTACATTTGCCATGATTTTAAGTGGAGAGTGAGGTGGTGAATGAAAAGGGGTATGAATAGGTGAACAGTAAGGTGTATCTAGGTCCAACTGTTCAGAGGTTGAACAACTTCCTGTAAGGCTGTTTCTACCATTTATTCAAAATATTCAACCAACACTGCGTCTTCCAATATAGGACGGTATTTCTTCTGATATTTCCTTTTGGGTAAGACAGGAATAATTGGTAATCCTCCAATCTTCTTTGCATAAGCCCTAGTAATCCTTCTCAAATCATAAACTGCTTCATTATTAATAGGATACAAAAAATATTTACCTTTCTCTTCAGGAATTGGATTGGGAAACAAACCACTCTCAGAAATGTTACCGGCTGAGTAATCTCAAGAAAATGGGTTTCCTTGGCCAGCCATGCACTGGCTGCCCTCCTTCTAGCGCCAAAAACTGTTGATGCCTGGAAATTCGCAGGTAACAATAGTTAGGGATTCTCCCTAGTAAACATTCCCAACTAGCCTGTTACTGTTTGGTATGGGAGATCCGTCCAGTTTACGATCTGGTTACTGTAGGTCAAGTAACACAAATAAAATGTTTTACCAGTTACGGCCTGGTCCACTGTGTATATTTTAGTTTTTTGAATTTAAGTATGATATGCAAGTGCCTATCTAAGAATGTAGACTAATAAAGAATAGAGGAGTGGTCACAATGTGATGCGCAGGTTCTTACCTCTCGTCTTAACTCACTCGCATCTAAATCACACACAACAAGAAACTAAAACTAACTATCTAACCTATCCCTAGGGAGAAATATTATCATTTATCAATGAGTAATGTATTTCTGCGCATGCATTTAGAAAAATCATAAATAGTTGTTACTTAATTCAAAACACATGAACATTAATAGATATATGAACAACAAGATAGCTCATTGTTTATGAAAATCCTTCATTACTTACTAGTACAAAAGTGCAGATTTTTCCACGGAGGTTTTCCACGTTTCTTACTTTTTGGTGTAAAATCCGATGTAACAGGAATGAGGCATCGCTGTATCCACGCCTAGCCATCGCTGTATCCACACCTCGCCTCTTAGACGTCTCTGTATCCACGCCTAAACTCTTGGATGTCGCTGTATCCACACCTGACCATCTCTATAGCAATGGCACCATCTTTTGTTGACTTTTTACAACGGTCAAGTTGACGATTTTTGACGATTTTTCTAGTCTTTCGATAAGCTTCAGAAGTTGTTTCCAAAATCATTTCAAAACAAGGCCATATGGCCATATCTAATTTTTTGGAAACAATGGTTTTCAATCAAATCATGATTTGGAAATGAAATGTTCCAAATAAGAGAGTTAATTATATTTCCTTCTAGCCTTATCAAGTCCTAATTGACCACATCTGACACATAATTTTTCTTCCAAATATTACCCCATAGGGAATCCTTACTATGTAAACAATGCCACCAAATACTAGCCCCTACAATCAAACCTTCAATTTCAGGGTGGCTCTAAGTGAATGCATGTATATATTTTGAATATACATAGGCACTGATTGAAGAACACATTTGATTAGAGTTAATCAACTCGCAAGGTTGAGGGATAGGAATGTCTAGCTTGAGAGTCTTTCTGGCAACCTGGAAAGAAGCTCCTCCCAAGAGATATTACAGAAATAATTATCGATTAGTGGAGAACCCATGTATTTGGATTAAAGGGATATCCTCTCAAAGTTGAGAATATGATAAATATTGTGTTGAACAATGAGGGGAGTATTGGAAAACAAGATTTGATACTTACCTTTGTTTATCAATGCGCCTAAATCCACAAAAAATTATTTTAGGATATTTTTAATAGTTTTTCTTATTGAATGGAGGGGACACCCATGAGAATTGTGTCATCCATAAATCGAAGATGATATGCAACTAGATCACTTCCATGAATTCGGAGGCCCTTAATGTAGTTTGGAACCATAATAGCTTTGTCTCTTCATCCTAATCCTTCAACCATACAGATAAAATTTAAATGGGATAGGGGACCCCCTTGCTTTATACCTTGCAAAGGAGTGAAAGTTTACATTAAAGGAGATCCATTGACCAATATGGGAAAGGAAACATAGGACATTAGAGAGAAGATACAATTCATCCAACATGTTGAGAAAATGCTAGCAAAACCTAGTGAATATAATGACAATATATTTTATCAAAGACTTTGGACATGTCCAATTTCAATGACATGTCCACCTTCTTAGAGGTTTTTAGTGAATATATTGTCTAATGAGAAAAAATTATGCCCTCCATAATTTGTCATCCTTCCACATACCGTGTTTGCTCGACTAAGAAAAATCCCTACGAATATGCAATCTTGCTATACAAATACCCATACATATTTTATAAACATACATATTCTAAAGACATTTTCCATCATATTTCTATACATATTCTGCAAAGTATAAGGCTTTACAACCATTTTTAAGGTTCTCTAACATTCAATTTCATGCATTCCTTAATAGATGCAATAAAAATCCAAGAGTTTTGCCCCTTATTTATATTATTATTATTATTATAATAAATAACTATGTTTTTTTTGTTAATAATCATAATTTTGTGGCAAAAGGTTTCCCGCTTAAAGAGAAGAGGGAAAATGGAAATGGAGACCCAATGGTTGATCCGAAGGCTGAGTGAGTGAGTGAGAGCAAAGGCTGGGAACGAAATCGGAATTGGAATTGAAATGGAGAAGAAGATGAAGACTAGCAATGGCTCATCGGCGACGGCACCAACAGGGTGTTACAAGTGTGGAAGGCCAGGTCATTGGTCTCGGGACTGCACATTTGCTCCAACTACATCTAAGCCCCCCAATTTCCCCCCCTCCTCCTCCTCAGCAGTAGGAGGAAAGCAGCAGCAGCAAGAGACCCCCTCGACCGAAGCTCCCAAGGTGAAAAAACCGCCTCGCACCTATCCGAAGCTCACTGCCGATCTCCTCCTCTCCAATGACAGCCTCGGTTATGTTCCTGAGCACATCCCCCGCATGCTTCACCTCAAGGGCCCCGGTCACAAGGTCCATTCTCCTCCCTTTTATTTAATTGGTTTAGGAATTTGCTTTTGGTCTCCATTTCATTTTGTTTCTTCCAATGTGGTTGGATTCACATTTCTTGGCAGGTGAGTGATCTAGGTAACCTGATCGAGGCGTTCATTCAGTGGCACTCCCGCCTACTACCTTCCATCTCTTTCCAGTATTTCGTTGACAGAGTCGAGAAGGTCGGCTCGACTAAATGCGTTAGGGTATGCCTAACTTTGTTATTCTTTATCATTTTGCCATAACTCCTTGACTACCAACTATTTGTATTTATTAATTGTGCTTTTTATCTGGGTCTTACTAGAACTACCTCTGAGAGCTAAGAGAAAGGGTCGACAAAGGAGAGAATCCCAAAACCTTGCATGAGCCTCCCGTGGAGCCGATTTCACCTGTAGATGGTTAGTTTTTCTTCTCATTTATTTTTCAAACTATTTCTCTTTTAAAATTTGTGTGTTTGTTCTCTTCCAAATCTGAAAATATATTCCCATGGCTTGTAGTGTAAAGCAGAAAATTCCTCAACTTCCAAATCTCTCCCTGCAACTAGCCTTTTCTTTTTAAATGGCCATTTTAGTGGGGCAGATTATATAAAGAATAGAACCTAGTAGATGACTCAACAATCTCAACTTCCAATTCTGCCCTTGCAACCGGCGTCATCATCTCTTTTTAAGAGGCCTTTTGATTGGGTAGATCTAATGAATAAAATATAGTGGACGCTCAACACTCAGTCGGTTTCATTAGTAAACCAAAGGCCCCTTTGGCTACTTACTTTAATTTAAGGGAAAAATAACAAAATTTTACAGCCCTCTGTCACCACATCTCATCTTCTTAACATACCACTTAAGTGGGACAGATCAAACCAAGAATGAAACCTGGTCGTTGACTCAACCCTCTGTCAACCTCATCAGTGAACCAAGTCTTCATTGGCTTTTGCCCTATTTTACCTGACAGTGATCAAGGCTTGACTGGCCACTTCCCCAACAATTTTCTCCAATTTAAGGGCAAAATAACTGAAAATTTACTGACCTTGGTCTGAGTTTTGATGCCTGATTAAAATTCCTGCTTTGTATCGATGTACATATATTATGGTAGATGGAGATGTTGGATTAGAGGAGGATCTAAATAAAGATGTTGTAGAGGATGATATTCAGGAGGATTTGTTTGATGAACTCTATCGGCAAGCAGTAGGAGAGGTAATACCCTCCCCAGTAACTGCAATTGGGTGGTATGATTATTAAAACCCAGTGTAGGAAAGATATCAGCCATTGCATGCTCTTCTGTGACTCCCTCATTCACATTTATAACACTAGAGGACAACTTACATTGCTGAGGATAGAAAAAATATTCTCTGCCATTTTGATTTTTTCAAATGCATTTAAAGAATGAAAAGCCATGAGAAGAACTTCCAAATGAAATAGGGATGGAAGACTTGCACAAACTTCTTGGATATTTAAGCACCCTGAATATGTAGCTTTCACTTTCTCAACAATAAAACCAGCGTAGCCTTTGCAGATTTTGAGTCTTAAGGAGTAATCTCCCAAACTGGACCTTGTGGATGTCCTTATAATAAGAATGTGAGCTACAAGAACAAGAGCATCATCAGTATAAGAAAACCTCCCATCCTCTACCTTCAAAACTTGATTTACTAGGTGTT
>LPNX010240256.1:0-94637 GCA_001517045.1 Pseudotsuga menziesii
AGGCTTTTAGTGGGATTTTCAGGGAAATATGGTAGGTAAATGGACGAATGAGCCATGAAATGGGGTGGATGAGGTAGTTAACCATTTTTGGGTGTTAACAGGTCTTAACTGACACCAAAAACTGCATTAAAAGTTAGAAATAGTCCACAAATCAACACAATACACTCATAAAACAACCATCATGATAGCCACTCACCCCTTCAACAACCGACTTCAATTCCATCGACCATCTTCATCGATCGACCATGTCGACCGTTCTCACCACCGACACCGACCGTCGCCCTGGAGCGTCCCATCCCGCATTAATGGCCTCGAGCCCCACCCCAGATTCACGAAATCGCACTCGAGTGTTGCAGTTGGACTGTCAAGTCCGCCATTAATTCACCCAGTTTCAACGCTTTATTGAAGCAGGAGCTCCGGAGGGTCGACCCAAGAAACCCAAAACTCAGTCGACACCTGAAAATATAGTCGACCTTGTGTAGACCCCTCCACCTCCATCTCTGACCACCATAGTCGAGGAGCAAGCATCGGTACAGCAGGCTGCCATTTCCCCAGAAGTATTTGAAAGAGTTATCTCGGAGGCACTCAGGGCCAGGGCCAGCACGGACGCTGAACTCAAAGCCTTCTTTCAAACACTACCTACAATATTCCGGTCATCCCAAACAATAAAGACAACAACACCCCTGAAAGCCAGCAGCAAGATATATGCCCAACAAACAACAGTATTTACAAGGATCCATGATGGTGGCGACATAGCAGGGCATGAAAAGACCTTCACCGACTACCAACTCCCACCGGAAGAAGACATTATGTCTTTCGACCAAAGTTCCCAACACCATTCTCCATCACCACCAGGATCAGAAAACCCTTCCTCCCCACCTTCACCACCATCATCTCCACCACCTCCACCACCGCCTGATTCACAGCCGAAACCACCACTAGCTTCACAGCCGGAAGTGGATATACCACCTCCTCAACCACAAAAACCCCCGACCACTGAACCACCCCCTCAGCCACACGCACCTTTGACTTCTGTTCCACCTTCCACTTCTGCAAGCCCTCAAGACAAGCCAACAGAACAGCAACAGGAGACCACAGAACCGACCTCTACTACTGCAGGTACTCAGGAGCACAATGCTGACAAACAAAAGCAACAAACAGACCAGCATCGACCCTCCAGGCTATGGATAAGTTTAAAAGATGCCAGTTCGTTGACCAACACAGAGGTCGGCCAACTGCTAAACACCCTAGCAGGAGAAGCAAAGAAGAGGACCCAAACAGTAAAGAAACAACTCAGGGATAAGGAGGCTGAACAGGTCGAGTTTCTCGGCAAGTGTAGGTCTCTTGTACAGACTGTTACCCCAGGACCTGTCGAAGCTGCTACCGACTGACCGCTGCAGAGAGCATATCAGCTCTTTGAAGGTTTGGTGTCGACCATACAGACCCACCTCCAAGAGACTAAGGTCGGACAAAAAGAAGAAACTGCCCGACTGCTCCTGACTCAGCACACAGCATTCTCGGAGGCTCACAAACTTCTACAAGACCACATGGAGGAATCCATTGTAACTGAGGAAGTACTCCAAGATTGGCCTACTCATTATGGGCAGGTCTATACTCAGACGAGGCAGACAAGACAAGGCATTCAGGCCTTGGAAGGAAGGAAGTCGACTGAGACAGAACTGAGGCAGACCATTGAGGAACAAATAGTGATGGAAAACACTAAGCTACAGAAGCTGGAACGTGAGGCACACCAGTAGGTTCAGCAAGCCCTTCCCAACTTGGAGAAAGTCGACAACATCTGTCCACAGATGAAGAGACTCCTTGATGCTGCAGAAGAACACAATTAGCTGCTGGGCCCCAACATGGAAAATATTGCAGAAATGGCCATGGCAGAGAAGATGTCGGTACTCTCAAATCTTACTACTCTGACCATCGACATTCACAAAGCTTTGCAGACATGGACAGACTTTCAACATCAACTTGCCATCACAGCACCAGCAATAGTCGAAGTCTGTGTGCAGAAAAGACCAACTATTCGCCTGCATAGCCCACCTCAGTAGCAGTCTCCTTTTGCAATCTATTTTTGCACTTCTAAATCTATTTTTTTACCTCCCTCTTTCTTCGGTACGAAGAAATTTTTTGTTTGTGGGGGATATGTAGAAGGAGCAAGTTGACATAAGTCGACTTGAATGAAGACCGACTTAGTCGATCAGCCGACTAAGTCGAGAGACCGACTACGTCGGTCGGCTGAGTAAACACAGCAGTTAGTCTGTTAACTAATAGTTGTGTCGGTTCACCGAACCGACGGGTCGTTACTTTTAAACTGATTGTAAACTGTATATATTAGGCTGTTGAGCCACACAAGAACTAAGTTCAGTTCTTGTCTTTGTATGATCTATTGAGAATAATATAATCTGTTTATCCTATCTATTCTTGTCTCTTGTATCTGTGTATATTCTGTATATTTTTGTATGTATTATTGGTAACCTTATGTGATCTATGAGATTACAACAGTTGTCTATCTTTCCTTTGATTTGTAGTAGTGTGTCCAGAGACCTTTGTTATTTTTTCTTTTTGATTTTTTTTTTGTACGTGGGTTGTTTTGCTATACAGTCACATACAACAAATTGTATACGTGGGTTTCTCTATAAGAAAGTTGCATACAGTATGCGGGTTTCTCTATAAGACAGTCGTGTACAGTATGCGGGTTTCTCTATAAGACAGTCACGTACGTCTTGTAGCAGCACAAAATTTTAGGTAGGGTTGCTTGTCCTTGTCTTGTTTGAATTTTGCTCTACTTCAAGGTCTTTTGTTGCTGGCATCTTCCTATAAGTATAAAATTCCTATACACCATGCTTTGTGCTTTTTATTAAGCCTTTGAGTTTTATTGTTTGAGTCTTCTTTCACTTAGTAGTTTGAGGTAGGTTCTCTTGTTTGGGTGCTAGGTTCAGTGCTGTGTATCTGAGTTAGTGATCAGGATTTTAGATACCTTGTACTCTGTACTGCTTTTGAGTAGTGTCAATTTGTCACTTGTCCTTTAGTGATTTCAGTGGATTTTATTCATTGATTCTTCCCAAGTTAGGTGTTTTCCAAGTTTCCTCCTTAAGTGGTTGAATTTGGTTCTTGCAAGTCCACTATACTTCATATTGCTTTCTTCATGTCTGATTATTCAAACATACTCAAAAACTTTTGCATTTAGGTGCATGGTAATTTTTGAATAATTTGAAAAGTGAAGAAAAACATTTGAAACGTTTGCATTTAATTTCATATAGTAGTTTTATTTTCAGTATTTTCGAATAAAATTTCAAAAATTACAAAAACAAGTCTTAGTCTTCTCATGCTTAGTTGTAATTTCATTAGCTCATATTTAAAAAAGAAAAGAAGCTTGTTTTAAGTAGTTGTAATTTGTTTTGGAATTCATTTTATACACCTTTTTACTTTTCTTATCAAGTCTATATTATCATAGTCATTCACGCCACTTACCCTCTGACTAAGAGCAACCCTTAAAATGAATGCTATATTTGAAAATTTATTAGTAAGTTTTTTTTAATAGGGTCATACACCTACTAGATTAGGCTAGGCTTGTGGAATAGGAAGTGTAAACTCTCCACACATGCTTAAACTCAGATGTAGTTGGCCAATCGATAGGTAAATCCTTCTCTATGTTGGTAGTATTTGGGAAACTCCTCTCAAATGAGAGTTAAGCATGAGGCCGCGTAGATGCTTGGACTAGGGAGATAGCTCTCTGATTCCCTGTCAAAACATAAACCAGGGTTTTTTCACATCTAGGGATTCTGTCCTAGAGAGATTTTAGGGCTTAGCTACCCTGCCCTTGCATACAAACCAGGCTTGTGACTGTCCCCCCAGAGTATTGATATAGTTAAGTTATCCTTTATTCTCTTTGACAGCTAGGGTTTATACACAAGTAAACCAGAAGGATATTTCTGGTTGACCATTGGATGGGCTTGGAAGATAACCCTTGTTGAAAGTGTAGGAGGGAGGTGGGTGATTCCTTCACTTGTGCCTAATAACCTCTTAAAGGACACCAAGAAACTATCTCTCAACTTTCTTTGAGAAAGCATATCTTATACCTCTTGTGATTGTTGAGACTTTAGGAAATTTTTGTAGTGATTACTCTGTGGTTTGTCTATGTTTTTAGCCGACCTTAGGGTGTGAAGAGTCAAATTTACAATCATGGAGGACCAATATCTTATAAGGTCTCAAAGGTTGCAAAACCTTCCTCTACTTATTACATTGGAACCTCCACCTACCCCTCAAAGGTAGAGATTAGACACAAACAATTCTTTTGAACCAATAGGAGTTAGTGAAGTTCCGGGTGAACCAGAACTTAGGACATACCAGTTTGATTTAACTGCAGTAGAGATAGAGGACTTGCAGGATGACAAGTTTGTAAGTAACTTTAATTCACCTCTAAATGACCTAAATGATCATGTGATCGTCCAAGTTGATCCTTTCAATTCACCCGTGATTGGTGTCCCTCTGGGAAGACTAATGTCTACTGCAAGAGAAATTTCTTCTACATCCACCTCAGCCGCTTTGGCTGAAGGGGTGCCACCTCCCCCATTTGGTGCCCCTAGAACAAGTATACCTACTACACCTTTAACTCCAGCTAGCCGGGTGGTTCAACCACTAGTTTCCACAAATTTAGCAGGTGCTTCTGGTGGAGTGGTCACTGGGATTCCTAGTGTACCTTCGATTCCTACTTCCTTCGTACACACTGCTCAGAGTGGTCCTGTAGGATCCTCATCATTGGTCTAGGGTTTTCCTTGGAATGGGGGGCACATTCCCGCATCCACTCCATATGTGGGTCCAACACCCGCATATGTACGGGTGCAGTTTAGAAACCCTAATCCTTATGGTCAAGGTTTTCAAACTATGGTTTCAGCTCCTTCCACAAGCTCTCCTTTCTTTGTTTTTAGTGGAGTGATACCTGCTCCTGTGTTCCAAACCCCAGTTTCAACTAGGGCAGCTCAAACCTCATATACTGCACTGCACATAAACAATCCACTGGATTATGGATGGAATTCTTTCCAAAGTGGCCCAATCACTTCACAACCGGTAGCAGGTGGCAACCCCACTTTCACATCTGGGAACATGGGGGAAATTCCATCTAATCCCCAAGCTGGTACTTTTCATGCTCCGTTATACCCAATCTCTCTTTCCTGGAAACTTTAAAATTGCCAGATTTGTTGAATTTAATGAATGACCTGGTGAGACATAACTCCTCCTGGCCACCCATTCCTACCAAGGTTCCCTCGAACATTCCAAAATTCAAAGGAAAATTTGGTGGTGACCCAGGAGCTCATGTCACTACTTTCCACTTGTGGTGCTCTTCCAACTCAATGAACAATGATACAGTTCATTCGAGATTGTTCCAAAGAACTCTGACCATTACCACAGTAAAATGGTACATTGAACTGCCTTCTGCTGCATTTGATAGTTTTTGGGACTTGGTTAATGTATTCCTTAGTCACTTCCAACTTCCTGTCTAGTATGATTTCGAGATAGACTTGTTGTCTACCTTTTGGCAGGATAAGGCCACTCATATTTTGGATCACATCCAAGAGTGGAGAAGATGGAAGAGCCTTATCAAAGCCACTATTCCTCCCGAGTTTTTACTAGAATGGTTCCTTAAATCCCTATTGCCATATATATCTAAGGATGTATCTACTTCAAGAGTGACCAATGAGGAAGAGGCTATCCTCAGGACCCAACAGCTAGATTTGATATATTGTCATTTTGGGATTTTATATGAAATCATCCCTGATGCACCGAGGCCAATGCATAATGTAGAGAAACCTAATCCTGGACCCCATGCCTATGGTGTGGTTGGTTCTGTGAAATCTCCCATTGTAGAGTCTTTGGGTAAACACATCCATGAGTTTCCTATCATACATTCTATAGTGGAGCTAGCAAAGGCTTCCCCCTCACCCCATAATGCAAATTGTTTTTCACAATCCTCTCAAAAGGGAAATCAGCAGCTCGGTGGGAAAAATAAGAAAGGAAAGAAAGGTGAGGGAAACCAAAACAAGCTGAAACCCACAAACAATGCTGATGAGGGAAAAAAAGAAAAGAAGAAGGTGAAATTCCCTTGTAAGTTGTGCCAGGAGGATCACCTGACCCATCAATGTCCCCTCATTGACCAAGATCATAAGCTACTAAAAGGCCAACAACCAGCTGTCCTAAAGGATCCTTTTCCCGAATGATAGAATTCTGCTTCAGCTTCAAATGTAGTAGGGGGCACCCCAAATGCTCCTGACCCCAATTATATCAACATGGTTTGATCCCAGCCTTTAATCCAGACTAGGAACAAGAAATATGAGACAGAGGCTTCAGAGAAGGGTAAGTCTATAGGTGAAACCTCTAACCCTCTCACGATTGAAAAACATGCTGAACCTATGCCCAAGAAACCGAAAGGTGTCTTCAAGAAAACCTTGCACAATCCCAATGCTAGGGATGAAGCCAACTACTCTATAGTTGAATATTTATCCCAAACCCCTTGTGCGATGTCATCTTTAGAGGTGTTACAGAGTTGTCCTGCCCAATGAGCTGGACTCTTAGTAGCCGTAGGAAGAATGGATTCATTGAGCCTCATGGAAAAGTTTAATTTGTCTGATGTCAAAATTTTCCTACCTTATCATGTGGCCTTATCGATAGATGTCATCCATGGCAGAAAAACCATTGGAAGGGCAGTTGTCGATGAGGGTTCTTCCACATGTGTCATGTCCTTGTCTTGCTGTAGAAGGAGTAAGTCGACGAAGTCGACTTGAACGAAGACCGACTTAGTCGATCAGCCAACTAATTCAATGGGATGACTTAGTCGATCAGCCGACTAAGTCAGTCAGCCGACTAACTAGAAAGATTAGTCGGCTAACTAACAGTCCTGTCGTTTCACCGAACCGACAGGTAGTTATTTTGTAACTGTTTGTAACCTGTATATATTAGGCTGTTGAGCCAAGCAAGAACTCAGTTCAGCTCTCTACCTTGTATGAACTCATTACATTAATATAATCTGTTTTCCTATCTGTTCTTGTCTCTTGTCTCTTAGTTATATTCATGTTTTAGTATGTATTATTGGTAACCTTATGTGATCTGTGAGATTACAACATTGGTTCCGTTGCCGGTAGTACATGTCTAAAATATATGCTCACATATGATACCAGAGCAGGAGATCAAGGACTGGTGGGACCGTAAAGTTGCGAACTACTTGCAAAATTACGCAAGACGAAACAGATTAACAGTCGCTGAAGCTAGAGCCAGATTTTTCACAAAGACACATGAAAAATTCGTTGAGTCTGTGCCACAACAATTGAAGCAGCTTCTGGATGAGAAGACCGGACGCGACTAAAGAACAGTAGTTGCTAGATAAACTGTTCCGAGGGGGACGAACAATTATGTCGGAGTGGTTTAAGAAAATCGCCGACGACTTTTGTGAGGAGCAAGCAGTTGAAGACCGAACGTCGGTAGAAACTGTCAAAGCGAAATTCTACACAGATTTCACTGAACAATTCTTGTGCTCCTTGCCGACCTTGCTATTCAAATTCTTGATAGAGAACGGAGCAGGCCACATCATCGAACCTAGACCACCACTGTGTGAATAGCCACCAAACACCAACTGGGCGGAAAAGCAAAGGAAGTGGGAGAAATTTATTGCAGAAATGGAGTGGGAATACTTCCTGAGCAAGTGATTCGAACTATCTGGGCTTTCTAAAAAGCGTCGGGTAGGATATGGGGGGGTAGCTGGTCTTGTGTCGGAGGTAGAGTATAGTGGATCCTAGTCGACCTCAGGAGGATAGACATCACCAGTGATGAAAAGTTGACCGTAGAAGACTTGAAGACAATAGTATTGTATGGAAGTATGTCGGACATTCAGAAACAAGAAAGGGATGAAAGACAGCAGAGAAGGGAAGCAAGACGTGAAAGAGCCGACGGGCCGTGCAGAGAACAAAACCCTAGGGAGATCGACCGTGAAGAGAATCCGCCAGAGTCGGGTCATGACCGACAGGAAGAGGGTGTGGAACAAGAGGTGTCCCCTACGGAGGAAGAAGTATGGATAAAGCATCCAGAAGCTCTCCAATTAACAGCTCCCGATGAAGGAACGACCCTTTTCCCATTAAATCCACATACCAGAATACAGACTATTGTCGAAGACGACCTCTGACTAAGAGCTGGTGACTATAGTATCTGGAGTCGACTAGGTTACGATACATACACCGGACGACATATTTTCATACGCGGACCGTTCGAAGGGAACTGGGTGACAATTCAAGCGGCACCCTCCCTCCGAAGTATCCACTTGCTCTTACCGACACAGGAAGGAGCACCCCCCCGCCAAGTACAGCTTTTGAAGGAATTGAACACGCATACCTATGCACACAAAGTTTCAGTGGACCATTGACAGTATAAATCCACAACAACCCACTGTACGTTGAAGACGAATCGACCATCGACGGAGGTGTTGGAGACATTTACCATCATACACACTCTTTCGGTCAAATTGGCCTAGTTAAACCACTATCCTAAGTTTAATTGACATCAGTGGAGCATTAATTACCATCATCCCAGTCATCCTCATGCCTACCTATATTCAAGGAGGCTAACTTAGCCTTCCCTACAGTCAAGGAGGCTAACTGGAGCACTCCAGGGGTGATCTGGGTGACATTCATGCACCCAATTGCTAACTAGGGGTTACTTTCAGTTCAACCAATCAGTTACAGTCAGTTAAGGCGCCTCCATGCATTAAATATATTATTTAATCATTATTTATTGATTATTTATTATTATTTAATGAATTGGAGTGAACTAGGCGCCTTCACCAACTTCTGATGGTCAGTTCAGCTTCACTTAACCTCTTCAAGGTTTATTGGAGTAATGCAGTACTAGAACTTGATGGTTGGTTGCTATGACATGTGTTTGATCTCCTTCAGTTGAGATTAAGTCATTTATTGCACTCCAACTTCAGTTAGGATTGGTGAGTCAATTAAGGTTTTTTTGTCAAGTGGTTAATTGAGTGGTATTGCATGGCAAAGAGTCAGTTAAGCTAGACTCATGCATGGGAATTCGAATTGTCTCTTAGTTATTCGAATTCTTTATTGAGTTAAGCCATGGCTCATGCATGGTATTGTAATCCTTTATTGTTTATATAATATACAGAGAGGAAACTTATTTAGTTCCTGAAAATTTCCAATTCATGAGTAATTGTTAATAATTATTTGATGAGATTGAATCTTAGTTCCTAGATCATGTGCAAGAATTAATAGGAGGCACCAGTTTCATCGACCAAAATTCCGCAGGAGCGACTACATCCACAAACCCCCCAACTTATGAGAGTAATGAAAGTGACTCAAACATGGGTCATGGAACAACTCACATTCCTCTCTACAAGGGGGATGAAGACCCTAGATGACATTGGTTCGTCTGTGAGTCGATCTGGGATGCAAACCAGGTGAAGGATGAAGACCGACAGATGGCTTAGTTCGTAGGAGCCTTACGAAAAAGGGCCCTGACCTGGTACATGACCTTTTAGGAAAGGCAACCCAGAGCAACGAAAGCTGAGATTAAATCACAATTCTTATCCTTTTTCAAGACGCCAGATGCTAAGCACCTGGCCACCAAAAATCTCAAGACAACGCAGCAAAAGCTAGGGGAGACTGTTCGCGACTACGACAAACGCTGGAAGGACCTATTGAGCCAATGAGATTACAACACTTGCTAGAAAGTTCTTGGATCTCCAAAGCTAGTTCCATAAAACACCCAACTTACTGCTTTCGACGGAAGGTCATTTCATCCACATGGTATCCTACTAGCTTTCAAAATAAAGTTGGCAGGGAAGGCAGTGTCTATTGAGGTAGAGGTGATTGATGCACTTTTGGATTATAACTTGCTCTTGGGGAGAAGTTGTACTTATTCCATGTCCACTATTCCATGAAGGGAAGTTGGTTACTATACACCAACTCAGTTTTACTCAAAAGGGCTGCATAGAAACTAACAATTCCACCGTGCCATTGGTTGATCAGGTTAAACCTGCTTCAGAGAGCTTAGGGGCTCGAATGTATGCATCATTGATGGGCACATTCTATTTTCCAGCTCTAATTAATTATTTAGGTTCTACTAGTGTAGGGAATTCTATTGCCATGGTTGTTGATAGAACAGATCCTTGGGTTCTTCCTTCCCGCCATGAACCTGAAGTGCCCTTATTGACAGCGAAAGTATCTTATCAAGCTATAATTCATACCATTGTTGATCCCATTCTGGTCCCTCTCATAGTCTTAGAGGAGTTGAAAGAAGCCTGTCTACCTGCTTGGGCAGAGAACTCTTTGCATTCTATAGATTGCTTAGATATGGATTTTCCTTCTGATGAAGCCATTCTGGAAGCTATGTGTGGATGAGATAATATCTGCAAAGATCTTCATCATCGATCCTATTTTATTCAAGATTTAAGCAAGATTGAGAACTAGGAGTTCCATATGAGACTGGGAGGTGATGTTGATACACCTATTAATCCCTTACCAAGGGAAGGAATATTTGTTGAGGGGAATATGGAAAACATTTTTGCTACTATTCCTATCAACATCTCTGCAAACCCAAACGTTGTGGAAAATGTACATATCGGTGCAAACTACTATCCAGAGGAGATTATGATCTATATAGCCTTGTTTAAGGAATTTGGTGACGTGTTTTCTTGGTCATATGAGGAGATTCCAGGCATAGATCCATCAATACTTGAGCATGAAATTCAAACATACCCTAATGCTAGACCTGTTTGACAAAAAATAAGACCTATCAATTCGCGTAAAGTGGCATCTATTAAGGATGAAGTTGAAAAATTTGCTAAAAGCCGATTTCATTTACTTGATAGCTTTGACAGAATGGGTATCCAACCCCGTTCCTATCAACAAAAAACAAGGAACAATATGCATTTGTACTGACTTTCACGATCTAAACAAATCTTGTCCTAAGGATAACTACCCCACACCATTCATAGCTCAAGTCATTGATGCCTATGTGGGGAGTGAAATATTTTCGTTTATGGATGGTTTCTCCAGCTATAATAAAAATCAAATTAAACCAGAATATCAACATAAAACAACTTTCATTTGTCCTTGGGGTAGATTTGCGTACAAGAAAATGCCCTTTGGATTGAAAAATGCAGGGGCTACCTTTTAGTGGGCAATGAATTTTTCCTTTCATGACATTAAATCTATTGTCAAACCTTACCTTGATGATCTTCCAACACATTCTCATAAGAGGATAGATCACCCAGATCACTTGTGTTTGATATTCAAACAATGCAGATACTACAAAATTTGCTTGAATCCCACAAGTGTGTTTTCTATGTCGAGTCACTGAGACTGCTCAAATTCATTATTTCCAATGAATGTATTCAAGTGGATCCGTTGAAAGTTGAGTCCATATTAAATATTCCTCCTCCTCATTCTATCAGTAAGCTTCAAAGGCTGCAAGGGAAGTCCAGCTTCCTTCGACGTTTTATCGTAAAGTATGCCTAGATTACTAAAGTTTTCATACTCTTGTTGAAGTAGGACACCCCATTTGTATGGGATGAAATTGCAAAACTTGCATTTGAGGCATTAAAGAAAGATTTGTTGTCGACACCATTACTACGCCTGCCATATTACTCTTGTTATTTTATATTGTATGTGGCTGCATTCAATTCGAATATATGGGTAGTACTAGTCCAAGAGGACGATAAAATCCAAGAGCATGTTTTCTACTATCTCAGTCATGCTTTAGCTAGCCCTGAACTTAGGTATTCCCACGCACAGAAGTTGGCATTAGCATCTATGTATGTTGTTCAGAAGTTGCATCACTACATCTTACTGAAGACCATGACAGTAGTAGCGGATGTTAATCCTTTCTAATATGTTTTGTCCCGATGGATAGTTGGAGGAAAATTCAATAACTGGATAGTCATTCTTCAGGAGTTTGATTTAGATTTTCAATTTTCCAAATCCAAAAAATCCTTAGTTTTTGCTAAGCTCATCGCAGAATTTCTGGTTGAGGAAGATGTAGCCATTGAAGAAGACTCAGTCCTAGATGAGAATATCTTTTTGATTTGCACCTCTGACCCTTGGTACAGAGATATAATTATCTATCCCTATACTTTGAGGTACCATACAACCTTCTCATGGTAAGAACGACACAAACTATGTGTACATGCAAAAAACTACCTCATTATTGGAGATACTTTATATTGTAGGGGGCTAGATTCCATTTTGAGTCGATGTCTTACCCATGAAGAAGTAGAGACTGTCCTAAATGATGCCCATAGTGGATCATGTGGGGGTCATTTATCTAGGTTATCAACGGCCCAAAAGATCTTACGTGACGGTTATTTCTGGCCCACAATCTTTAAAGATTGTGTGGAAGCTGTGAAGCGATGTGATCCTTGTCAACTTTACACAAGAAAGATGAGGTCGCATCCTACTTCATTATTTCCCGTCATCTCAGTGGCCCCCTTCACGAAGTGGGGGATATATTATGTGACATGTAACCCAGTCTCAACTAGGGGGCACAAACATATCATTGTTGATATAGATTATTTCATGAAGTGGGCAGAGGCAATGCCCACCTATAAAGCTGACAGAGAAACTGTGGCATTTTTCGATTTCAACCAAATTATCACACAGTTTCGTATTCCTAAAGAGATTGTCACTCACCATGGAATTCACTTCCAAAATAGTATGATGACTGAATTGACCACTATGCTAGGCTTTGGACAAGAGTATTCATCTTCTTTCTACCCTCAAGAGAACGGTCAAGTCGAGGCTATAAATAAAACCTTGAAGACTATTCTCAAGTGCACTATTAATGTAGCCCATTCCAATTGGCACATCATGTTGTATCCTGCACTTTGTGCTTATTGGACCAACATGAAAACTGCTACAGGGTTCTCTCCTTTTCAACTCGTTCACGGGGTGGAAGCAGTAACCCTAGTTGAATGGGAAATCCCGTCCTTAAATATTGCTATTCATGTGTTACCTGATATGACTGATCTTGAAGAATATTTGTTACACTTAGAACATCTATATGAGTAGCATAGAGATGCGCTGATAGCAAACGAGGCTTATAAAAATAGGGTAAAAATCAATACGATAAATCGGTCAAACCTCGGATTTTTTCTGAAGGGGAGATGGTCTTGCTCTGGGATCAAGACAAAGAACCCCTGGGGGTAGGAAAATTCAGGTCTATGTGGTTAGGACCTTATGTCGTGTCAAAATTATTGAAGAAAGGTGCATATGACTTAAATAATTTTGAGGGGAATAAGCTACCCCAGCCTAGAAATGGGCTCTACTTGAAAAAGTACTATGCGTAAGCTTAGCGTTTTTTCCTGTATTTTTATTGTATGTAACTTTTTGTACAATAATTCGTCGGTTTGTGTTCTTATACCATTTGTTGGTTTCTACAGATGTATTCTGTGTGGTTCATAGGTTACGTAGATGGCGCTAGTCGCCACACTTGTAACCTGGCTTCAGCCGCATGGGTTATTTACTCACCCTCAGGATAGCTATTTACCTCTGGAGGTGCTTGCCTAGGTCCTGCTACCAATAATGTCGCCAAATACAGGGTTTTCATTGATATTTTATGGGATGCTTTGTCACGTGGCATCACCCAGCTGGAAGTTAGACTTGACTCTCAACTGGTGGTTTCCCAGCTCAATTGAGCTTATCAGGTGCGAAACCCTATTTTACTATGTCAATATATGCAAGTTAGGTTATTGGAAAGAAATTTTGATTTTATTACATTCAATCATATTCCAAGAAATCAAAATTCATTAACTAATGCATATGCTAATTATATCTTGGACTGGCACTTAACACATTTTTCATAAAAATATACAACAGATACATTACAAAACACATGTAAATAAAACCAACATATGTGTGTGTGTGTGTGTGTGTGTGTGTGTGTGTGTGTGTGAATATCTATCCATATAGATAGGTCAAGTTTCTGATCCTCAAATCTAGTCATAACTGTATAATATACAAAAAATATACAAAAATGGATCGAAGTCCATAAAATGTCCTAGGTCTAAGCTTGACCACCCTGGTCCCCCTGATCATCCTGATCACCCTATTCTCGGGCTTCTTTAGCTTCCTCAGCTACAACAGCCTCAATGGTGTCGATGTACACAAGCACTTCTCCAGCTACCTGCCTCATAAGGTGTATCTAGACAGGTGATATACCAACCACTAGCTCCTGCATAATGGCAGGGATATGCTCAATACGCAAAGTAGGTACTCTTTCGGTAAGCCTATCCAGCTTCTCCTGAAGAACCCTAATCAAGCCATGGTATTCTCCCGCCACAGGACGCACATACATACGTGGATTCCCAGCAAGGAGAACTGGTCCAATATCTGCATTTTAACATTTTATAGGATTAAAAACTCTTATACATATGTATATATCTATCTTTATGACTAAAATTCATAAAATTTTAAAAACTTGAAAACCAAAAGACTTTACGCTCCCCATTCTCCTCGAGGAGGGAGGACAAGGTTGATGTCACCTCGAAAATATATCCTAGCATATGGAAATTGCTCCAATGCTGGTAGTTGTTTCTCCCACCATAAGTAGAAGTCATCATCATATACACTCTAAACCGATCCACCACCTCCCTAGCGAAGGAATATTCCCCCCCACATACTCAGTATAGGCTGACGGGGACAACGAACTGGTAGTGGTACTGCAGGACTCAAACCCAGAACCCTCTCAAAGAAAAAGGCCACCAATATGCTAGAATAACCAAATTTTTTTCATCGGCTTCTTTTAGAGTCAGAGAGTTGTTCCGTCATTATCGGGATTACTCCCGAACACCAGTCATATAGGGCTCCCTGTAGACATTCCACTGCAAGTCTCATTTGGTTTCGAGTTGCAAGGTGAAGTGATGATGACCCTACAACCCTCACTATAGTGCTTTCCAAGACCTGTAATGGCAAGCTGCAGATATGAACAATAGGGATGCAACTACCCCTCTTTTGAGTATCCGACGCATAGTATGCATCAATACAGTGCTTCACACTTAGAAGGTCACTGCCTCTACCAGTACCTTCCAGGTTAAGCGGAGCTCCTTGTCATGAGAAACTGGAGATAAAATAGATTTCTTCCAAGGTAATATCTATAAAATCACCTTGTAGGTCAAACATACCAAGATCATGATCCTAGTAGTTTATCATAAACTCTAGTAGGCGGACATTGGATCTCATAGGTGAGGTACAAATGAATTTGAGCAATCCACTTTGCCGCAAAGCATTTACCGTGGGGGCACTTTGAAGAGCATCTTGGTCCATGTCTTCATGCTCCCTCTCCCTCCACTTCAACACCATGTTTCAATATGGTAACAAGCCAATAATAAAACATTAAATTCATATAAAAAACTTTGATTTTGGCCCTACATAGCCTTTTCATATCTCACGCAGTGTATGCAACTGTCCTTTGGACATGTCGCATATTGTACACGAATTTCCTTCAAGAAACATTCGTACAAAACATGTGTACATGACTGTTTATATACCATACCCGTGTACATAGTGTAGCTTCTTTGAGAACGGTTGACAACATCAAAATTTTTCCAAATATTAAAATTTGCTTGGATCAAATGAAAGAGCATGGAGAGTAGTTTTACCTGGCACTTGCAGTTTTGAGAATTGTGCACCGAGTTGTCCACAATGAGCAATTGAAGGTAGAGGTAAAATTTGTCTATATTGGGTAAAAATGTCAAATGGTGAGTTTTGATTTCTATTTTGAACTATTTGTAGAAATATTATTTGAAAGGTGGGTTTTAACCTATAGTTCTTATTTTTTATAAAAATCAAACCAATACCATGTCTTTTTTCTTCAATATAATAGGTCTAAGGTCACTTGAAGTTGTTTTTCACTCATATAGGATAGGATTTTGGTCATTCATATGAACTTTTGCATTTATACCTAATCCACTTTAACCCTAGAACTACTACTTTGACCACAAACTATGGTATTTTAACCACTAGTACCTTGTCTATGCGATTGTTTTTTCCGTGGATAGGGATTTCCTCACATGAGTACCCTAGAATAAATCACATTTATTGTCTTTTAGTACTCATGCCACATTTTTCATAGGTTGTTGGTTATGATGGGTAGACCCAGGTTTACTGTAATGTACCAACAACACCCCTAGCTCACTAGCCCTTTCGGTGACAGACCGCGGAGCGGCTTGAAGTCTCACCTGAAGTGATTCTAATGGGTTGGCCAAAGGAATCAAGTGTCTTTGACCAGGTTCTGTAGCATCCTGGGGTCTCGCAGCTCTTCTTAGCCAGAGAGATCTCTCTCCATGACGCGCAGTCTCTCTTACTCGCGGGTTCTGACAGGGGAAGGACTCCTATCGCATCGCATCGACTCTAGCGATGCGCAACTCCCTATTCCTCTTAACCTGTGATCTACGCTATCTCACACCGCAGCTCCTCTGACGGTGCAATATCGCCTACTGTCAACGTGATATCCACTATAGTATAGCCCACTGCGACCCTCACGGTCCAAAGGATATCGCACTGGGTGGAATGACTTGGCTAACTTTCACAAGATATTAAACACTCCGACGTGAACTTCCAGAGTTCAACACACTTTACCTCAACTATAATTAACTGGCTGAATAAGTATACTTGAAACACTTTAATAGAATGACTTATTACTGTGTGAAACAAACACTGATAAACTCATATGCAGACGCTTGGTGCATGTGAATCTACCTTTAACCTTCAATAATGCTGTAACTAAATGAGGACATATAGACATTTACTAACTGAGATACAACATTCATGTAACAGATAACAGATATCAACTAAGTAAAGCGCAATCACATGAAATAATCACATAACACACTGGTTTTACATGGTTCACTTCCAGGGTAGAAGCTACGTCCATAGAACTGTGTTTATTATATCTTGAGAGAGTACACAATTCTACTGCAACCTGTGTGTAGCTAGAGATCTTCTGGATAACTCTGCACTACTGTCGGGATCCCTTCTCTCCTAGATCTCTTCTCTTTCTCTATATTTCCTTCTTACAATATTCTCTCTCTCTCTCTCTCTCTCTCTCTCTCTGTCAATCCCTGCGGATTGTTACATACATGCTTCTATGAGCCAGCTGCCGGTTACAGTAAGATACTATAGACTGAATACATAACCAGAGCTCCACTCTATTACAATACAAAATATTGTGAGCTAACAGACTAACTAGCTATCTGAATAGCTACAGGTTATCCGAATAGCTAACCTTTTACAATACAAAATACATCCCTTTATAGGCGGCCCGAAGGTCTCGGCATTACAACACCGTGGACCTGTCCCAACAGTAACCCAAAAAACCTTACTAGTGATAGTTGGTCTATCTGTACTCAAACTGCCACTTTCCATCACACCACAGCTCTCTTCAGTCTTCCATGCTTCTCGGCGCTGACCATGGGTACTGGGCGCCGCTTCCCTTTCTGTTCTTCATCTTCAATTCCTTGCCCTCATTTCCCCTTTTTCCTTTATGAGGGAAGTTGATCCCTCCTGTCTTCCGTCGCTGCCTTGAATGTAGTGGGTGAGCTCTCTCTTCTCAGTCGCTGCCTTGAATGCAGTGGGTGAGCTCTCTCCTCTCGGCCGCTGAAGTACTGTCGTCTTCTTTTACTTCTATGTCCCGATAGTCATAGTTTCTGTATCTGATATGCAGCTAGAAACATGCTACAGCATCTTATCTTTACCTTATCTCTTATATCTTTTCCAAAACTGTCCATTCACCAAATTGGCAGCTTCTCCTGTAGCTGCGAGACCCTACTCCAACAGTCCCCTAACACTTACTTGTGGCTCATCCTCGAGCCACTACCAGTGGGATTCTCCTGCTGTAGCTTCTCCTTGGCTTCCTGCGAAGTCCATTTAAATTTGTCCCAAAGTCCTGCGACTTCGTTCTGCATAGCTTCTGTAACTTAGTTATTTGGTTTCTCTTATCTTTCCTTCCCTTATTGTCATGCTCTCGCTCTCATCGCTTGCGAAACCTTTTAAGGATATTCAAGTTTTGAGAAGTCTTCCACAGATATCCTTTCCTCCTTATCTGGGTTAGAACTTTTATCACAAGGAAAAACTGTATCTTCCAGCCTTCTCAAACATTTCATTCAGTCTGGAGCCTTCCTATGCGAAAGGTATACAAACCAGGAATTCCATTCCGAGAACAAGCCTTTGTCTGCATCGTGAAGTTCTGCTTGTTCGGTTTGTTTTCCCTTTCACTTTTATTCTCAGCAACTCGCTCCAGGTATTCGCGCTGCTTGGGTTCCGCATATTTTCATTCTTGACCTTTGGAACCTCTTGTTCTTCTCTTAGCTGATGAGATAGGTCATCTCCCTTCTCCCTCTGCCTTATTTTTATCATTTTTACTTTCTTCCTGGCTGGAGATTTCTTCTCATCATTCGCCTGCTCTGCTTTCTTATCTTCAGTGATCGGCTCATCTTTCTACTTCTCTATAGCAAATACTTTGATGAAATATTCTACATCCAACGCTTGACTCCTCATCCTTTGTAGCTGTCTGGCCTGTGATGAACTTGGTTTCATACCCTTGGGTGGTGTCTCCATAGTGGACACAATGCCTCCACGCTCGAATAGACTCACAATGTATTCTATAGGTTCCTCCTCGGACAGAACCCACTCGGCACAATACTCCGGATTGGCAATGGCTGCGAAATAGGAAAATCATAGCACTCTGTAATGAAATCAGCTCTACACAGGGAAAACTTAACAACTTACTCTATAGCTCTCGGCTCTTTGCAAAAGTAACCGTCTTGAATGAATGATCTCTGCTTTTATGCTGAAGGTGATAATCCCGGACGCAACGGTCATCTAGGATGAACCCGTCGATGATATTAATTGCATGGACGAGACCACACCCGTCGTTTCAATCCTCATTAAATGCTGAAATCTGATCAAATTTCCCTTGAAACCTGTGTACAGGCCCCGGTCTCATCGAAGATTTACTAAATCTGGAAAATTTATTATGCTGTTTCCAAATCTACGATAAGGTATACCGGTCATTTCTTCATTAACTACCTATCAGAAGGCGAATTGACTGGACCTCTGTCCTTTCTCAACATTGGATACGTGGCACGGGGAAACATCACCTTACCGCGATGTCACACTGCATCACCTACGCAAACAATTTACTCAATATATATATATATATATATACATATATATTTTGCAAGTTGCATATGACTTGTGCAAAATGAACCGTCTTAATGCGATTCCCTGTACTTAGTATACCTGCCGGTGTAGACTAATTGCCGATGCGATGCCTCCTTTCAACTACACTGGACATCTGCACTCTCATATCTGTCTGAGTTAAGGCTGGGACGTAGAGTGGATAGCACTATAAAGCTTAATCCTACTACCATTAATGAAAGTGGGAAGAAGCTCCCCATTCAGTTTGCTGAGCTGAACGACACCTCCCTCTGTAACTTGTTGTGTCTGATATGGCCCCAACCAATGCATCTTGAATTTTCCTGGAAACTTCACAAACTTACTGTCGTAGAGGAGGACTAGGTCTCCTATCTGAAAAATCTTGTTCTTGGCATGCCTGTCATGCCAAGCTTTCTCTCATGCCTTCTGCGCTTTCTGATGGAATCCTGCGATGAACCTATCTTCCTCTAAGGCAAGCAGCTGTGCTAGTCTTTCATTTGTCGTGTCTGTGTCTGTCATCCCAGTGATCTGAGAAATTCTTAGACTGGGTATAATATAATACATAGGCATAACAGCCTCTTGTCCATACACCAAGCTGAAAGGTGTATGTCATGTAAGTTTCTTGCATGTCGTCCTATACGCCCATAACACAGCATTAACTCTGAGGTCCCAATCATTTCTTTGGTTGTTGCAGATCTTAGTAAGAGCATTTTCTAGAATCTTGTTAAAGGCCTCCACCATACCATTAGCTTGCAGGTGGTAGGAAGTGCTCTTATGGTGCTGTATCTGGAATTCCTCTGTCAAGGCCTCAATAGTGTGGTTCATGAAATGGGTGCCTTGATCGCTCATCAAAATTACTAGGCATCCAAATCTACTGATGATGTTCTCGAAGAGGAACTGTGCAACTGTAGCAGCATCACAATTTCTTACTACTTTAGCCTCCGCCCATCTGGTGAGGTATTCTGTTCTTGTGATGATGTATCTCGCACTAGTTCATTTTCCTAGTGGGTTGATAGGACCAACAAAGTCTATAGCCCACTTGTCAAATTCCTGCAACATAATCTGTGGTCGCAACGACATTTCATCTCTCTGTGAAGGTTTTCCTACCCTCTGGTATATATCGCAGCATCTACAAAATTCCTTAGTATCCTTATGCAAAGTAGGCCACCATAATCCTGCGGTCAGGATTTTCTGCGCAGTCGGCTTTCCTGCGAAATGTCCTCCTGCGGTACCGGAATGTGCTTCTCTGATAATGGCCTCTTTCTCCTGATGCATGACGCATCTGTGCAGGACTTCATCTGGAACTAACTTGTATAGCTTTCCTATGATCAAGGTGAAGTATGCTGCTTTGACAACCAACTACTTCTTTTGCTGCTTAGTAAACTCAATAGGTGCCCATCCTGTAGTGAGAAAGTGAATGATATCAGCATAGTACTCATCTGCGATCTGAATAGAAAACAATTGCACATCGGGCAAGTTGTCCTCTAGGTTACTTGGCTCTTCTCTTGAGTCTATCCTCGACAGATGATCTGGTCCAGCATTCAATCTTCCTGGTTTCACAATGATTTCAAATTCATAGTCCTGAAATAGGAGTAACCATATGCAGATTCGTCCCCCTAACACTAGCTTATTGACCAAGTACTTCATAGCGGAGTGGTCAGTGAACATCTTGAATGAGGCACCTAACAGGTAGTGCCTGAATTTCTGTAGAGCATACACCATGGCTAATCCTTCTCTTTTTGTAGTGGTTTAGTTCTTTTCTGCGGTGGATAGTTTTATGCTAGAGTATGTGATAGGGTGATCAATACCTCCTTCTCCTGGCTGTGTTAAGATGATCTCTAGTGCGATGCTAGATGCATCCACATGTACATGACATGGCTTGGTCTAGTATGGGAATACTAAGATGGGTGTTGTAACCATATTCTCTTTAAGTGTGTCTAGACTTTTCTGGCATTCCTCATTCCATAGGAATTTTACATCTTTCTTTAACAGCTTTTCCATAGGTGCTGTGATCTTTTCATAACCTTTGATAAATTTTCTATAGTACCCGGTATGACCAAGCACTGTCCTCAATTGCTTGACTGAGTTGGGTGCTAGAAGGTTTACGATGATGGCAATATTTGCGGGATCTACCATCAAGCCTTGTCTACAGACAATATGACCCAACAAAATACCAAATGGCGCACAGAATATACATTTTTCCAAGTTCAAAGAAATATGGTACTGCCTACATTTCTCTAACATCAGTCTTAAATCTCCTATGTGCTTGTCAATTAATCCAAATACAGTCCAATCATCAAAATAAACCTCTAGAAATTTATGGATGTATTCTTTAAATACAGCAACTACTACTCTAGAAAAGATAGCTGGTGCATTCTTAAGACCAAAGGGAATTACCGTATACTGGAATGAGCCCCATTCTATCGCAAAAGTGGTCTTAGATCGATCTTCTGGATGGATTCTGATCTGGTGATAGCCTGAAAAGCAATTAGTGAAGGAGTAGACCTCCTGTCCTCCCACATTTTCTAACACTTCATCAATGAAAGGTGTCGAAAACGGATCATGAAGTGATGCATCATTGAGTTTACGCAAGTCGACACAGATCCTGATGTCTCCTTTGGTTTTCTTTTCTTGCACGACCATGGGACTAACCCATTCGCTTTCTTCCACTGGCTCAATGCTGCCTGCTGCTAGCATCTTATCAATATCGTCCTTAACTTTTTCTTTATAGAGCGGTTTTAATCTGTATGGACGCTGCTTGATTGGTCTAGCATCCTCTTTCAATGGTATCCTCATTACTCCCAGGTCTCCAACTATTCCCTTCATCTCTGTGAACTTGGTGGGGAATAGGTCCTGATAATCATGTAGCAAGTCTGAAATCTGTCCTACTGTTTCATCATTCCAATAGTCTCCAATGGATGCAAAATTTGGTTCTATGTCTGTGCCAATGTTGATCTTCTTAATCTGGATAGGCTCCGTGATAGCTGGAGTCTCTAGCTTCAGTCAATAAACATCCCGAGTTCCTTCTGACTCTAGAATGTTGATGTTGTGAGGATCCTCGTCCTCCTCCTCTAGTTCTGATGCAAAGTTATAGCACTCAAGCGCCTCTTCTAACTGGATGGCCCACTCAGGTTGAGCTAATACTGATAGGGTACAGTCGTCAAAGATCTTAATCTTTATAACGTCTAAAGCCTGATTAATGCTTGGGTACTCAGATTCAGAAGCGAAAGTGAGTTCAAAGTTGTCTATCATAAGTGGCCATGTAGTTGTTCCTCTGCGCAACTCTGTCTCAGTGTACCAATTCTTTGGAACTATGTCCAAAGTGTGAATGAATCGGTGAACCCATTCATCCTCGGGACTGTCCGACCAATTCTATTCACAAATCTGAATATGTGACCTGGGGTCACTTTCTCCTGTGTATTTATACTGGACATACTCCCTGTCCATAAGAATCTGATCGCCATCAATCTCTTAATATCATCCCATGATGTGATATTCTCTTTATGTGCATACCACCATCTTGCAGGTGTGGCTCGTACTGCAAGGTCCATAGCTGCAATCCTCTACTCGTGAGGAACTTGTTGTTCAAACTGGTATAAAAAATCATTGACATCTGCTAAGCCATCAAACGATGGAATATCCTTAAGCTCTGCTCTGATCCATCGCAGTGACTTAGTCATAAACGCACATCTACACACTGAGACTTCGTAAAGTCTGTTCTACCAGTTCTCTAGACCAACATCCGAATCCAATGCACATGAGTTGTTGCATCACCAATTAATGTTCCCTTCTATGGTTGGATTGATGTAGTCACTCTGGTTCATAGTCATCTGATAGAGACTCTCCATGTTACATGCCTCATCCTTTGCTCGGATAGGTTCAATGTATCTAGGACCCTGAAGAGGATCCAATGGTGTGATGACCCAGATCTGCGCATCCTCAAAGGTCATTTGTCTTCTCTTTAGGTCTATAACGGCCATGTTACAGATCACCCAATCAATGCCTAGTAATGCTGGATATGGTCTACTATCGCCAATGATTTCTATAACTTCAAACTTTGCAAAGCTGCGAACTCCGTCAATGTCAACTGGCAGCTGTGGTAGTTGAACCAGTGGTGACACCCTATGTTGATTAGCTAATCTCAAATGGATAGGCAATCTGACTAACTTAGGGCTACCCATATGTTCCCATGTCTACTTAGTTAGAACATTTACCTCTGATCCTAGATCTAGAATCACCTCATCCATTTCAAATTCTCCAACTTGTGCTGTGATTCGCATCTCTCTTCCTGTTATTTTATGGCCCATAATGTTATGAACAGCACGCTGCGTACTACTCACAGAAGAAGATGGTGGGTACTGATATATGATGTGCTGAAGTTCTCTGATAGCTTTCTCATTTCTCACGAGTTTTAGACAACTCCGCAGGAAGGATTGTACGCTTCCTGTCGACTTATCCTCATTGCATCTTTTTGATGTGGTATCTTGTGATGTCTCCACAGGACTAAGGCCACAAGGTGTTTGTTGCGGTACACCCCTAGATGGCTGTACCTATGATCCTAGTTGCATAGGTTCATTAAATAAAGTTTTAGCTTCCTGAAATGTTTCTTTATTCTTCTGCAGGTCAAGTGGTGTTGATTTATTAGTAGCTTTGTGCACCCACTCCAGTCCTGTGTTCTTTTCACTATCTTGCAGTGTGCCACTAGTGGAAGCACCACTGCGAGTCACAATGTTGACTCTTGCTTCTGGCTCTTTCTGCTCAGCAGCAATAAGCTGAATGTTATAGTGTACTACCAGCTTAGGTTCTCTGATATTAGCTATCAAGGTAGGAAATTATTCTATAGCGTGATCGTAAGATTTGCAATAATTACATGTCGTAGTGGGGCTCTGATAGTCCCTAGCATAATGTCCTACAACTCCACAGTTGTAACAAGTGACTGGTCCATGACCACGGCCTTGTCCTCTGAATCCTCCTCCACAGCCAACATGAGCCGGATCATGCTGTGGTCCTGCTACTGGACCCTGTGTCTCTGATTGGACTCTATACAAGTCGTGTTTTCTGTCTAACATGAGATCATAGGCTCTACAGGTATGGTCATCGTGTCCTACTGACTTACAGAAGGTACAGTATAAGTTCTTAGGTGTCTATATATACTTCTGAAGCATAGGGCATTGTTGAGGTAGGTGTCCTCTTTTTCTACATAGTTCACACCATGGCCCCTAAGTTTGTGCTAAGGGGTTAGGAGCCCCACTTGCTAAGTATTCAACAAATACTGGACAGTTGTCTTTAGTATGGCCTTGTGATTTACACTTGATACACCATATGTCTTGTGCAATCTCTTTTCCTTCTCTAATCTCATGCATCTGTAACGTGAGATTTGCTAACTGGTATTGCAGGTTTGTCATACCTGTGCTGGTCTCCGCTAGAGGTGATGCCTCTAGTTTCATCACCATCTCCAATGCATCATCCTGCATCTGGAGTTTCTGCTACATTAATGGTAGTCTGATGTGAGGGAGCAGTGCTGCAATAAACCATTCCTTACGCTGCTTCGGTGCAAACGCAAAGCTGACTTGGTCTATGAGGGCTTTGAATTTCTGGTCAAAGTCCCATACTGACTCTGTAGGTAGCTGTTTAATGTATTTGAGCTTTGTGATACACTGCGAATTGGGCTTAGGTTTCTTAAACTCTTTGATCATGGCGATCCTGACCTGTATAAGTGTTCTGGGTATTGCTGAGGTATACTTCATATACCATGTTAAGGATCGTTCCCTAGGTGTGGTGACCAACTGTACCAGTTTAATATTATCATCTTGGAGTCCTTTAATGGTCCACACGGCTTCACATGGAAACCAATGCTACTCTAGGTCTTCTGCCCCTGTACCCTTAAAGGTAGGTAACTTCATATCATCCCCCATTCTATTTCTGCGTGTTGGATGTTGATTTCCTGTGTTACTACCACTCGACGGTGTAGGTGAAGGTGATGTAGCGGTAGTATGTACTGTCTGCGAGCTACTAGATGGAGTTTCTACGGGATTGTTCTGAGTCCTGGTTGTTTTCTATGGGGTATAAGGGTGGTAAGGGATACCCCCTTCTGTTATTTCTGTGTTACTATGACTCTGTTGTCTAGTATTTTCTAAATTGTCTTCAAATATGGGAGATCTGAAATCTACTTTATATTTCTTTCCACTACTTGTACATCCAATGTCATCAAAATCACTCTCAAACTCTTGTGACATCACACTTTCTTAACTTATTGGTCTGAAACTATATCCATTACTCATTTTTCATATAATAACATCTTAATGGACAAGTTTAAAGAGTTTAGGTACTTACCACGATATCCTTTGAAGAAGTACCACTCAGCCTCGCTGAAGCTTTTTCTATGTTCAACTGCAAACTCTGTGACGAAGCCTTCTAGCACACTCGCAAGCCAAAAGTCTATTGTCCTCATCATGTTATTATCAACACTCTTCATGGTCTGAATCAGCTCCGGTGTCCAGACAATGTTTCTTTTCTTTCTGAATATGCTCTGATCAGTCAACTTTGATAACCAGTCGTACATCTCATTTCCATAGGTCGCAAAAAATATCGTATGCAGGTCTGTAAAGATATGTTTTTGTAACCAGTCCTCTGTACTTAGTCTAGGGCTCTTGTTCTCTTGTTCGGCAAATTATTTCTCCTTAGACTCAAGCCACTGGTTGAGTTTGTCTCTAGTAGGATGCCAACAGAACATTAGCTCTGTAATGTGTTCAAAGCCGGCAACGGAACCATTTGTTGGTTATGATGGGCAGACCTAGGTTTACTGTAATGTACCAACAACACCCCTATCTCAATGGCCCTTTCAGCGAGAGATCGCAGAGTGGCCTAAAGTCTCACCCGAAGTGATTCTAATGGGTTGGCCAAAGGAATCAAGTGTCTTCGACCAGGTTCTGTAGCATCCTGAGGTCTCGCAACTCTTCTTAGCTAGTGAGATCTCTCTCTGTGATGAACAGTCTCTCTTACTCGCGGGTTCTGACAAGGGAAGGACTCCTATCGCATCACAGCGACTCTAGCGATGCGCAACTCTCTCTTCCTCTTAACCCGCGATCTGCGCTATCTCACACCACAGCTCCTATGAAGGTGCTATATTGCCTACTGTCAACGCGATATCCACTATAGTACAACCCACTGTGACCGTCACGGTCCAAAGGCTATCGCACTGGGTGGAATGACTTGACTAACTTTCACAAGATATTAAACACTCCGACGTGAACTTCCACAGTTCAACACACTCTACCTCAACTATACTTAACTGGCCGAATAAGTATACTGGAAACACTTTAACAGAATGACTTATTACTGGGTGAAACAAACACTGATAAACTCATATGCAGATGCTCGATGCATGTGAATCTACCTTTAACCTTCAATAATGTTGTAACTGAATGAGGACATACAGACATTTACTAACTGAGATACAACATTCATGTAACAGATAACAGATATCAACTAAGTAAAGCGCAATCACATGAAATAATCACATAACACACTGGTTTTACGTGGTTCACTTCCAGGGTAGAAGCTATGTCCACAGAACTGTGTTTATTATATCTTGAGAGAGTACACATTTCTGTTGCAACCTGTGTGCAGCAAGAGATCTTCTGGGTAACTCCGCACTACTGCCAGGATCCCTTCTCTCCTAGATCTCTTATCTTTCTCTATATTTCCTTCTTACAATATTATCTCTCTCTCTCTCTCTGTCAATCCCTATGGATTTTTACATACATGCTTCTATGAGCCAGCTGCTGGTTACAGTAAGATACTACAGACTGAATACAGAACCAGAGCTTGACTCTATTACAATACAAAATACTATGAGCTAACAGACTAACTAGCTATCTGAATAGCTACAGGTTATCTGAATAGCTAACCTTTTACAATACAAAATACATCCTTTTATAGGCGGCTCGAAGGTCTCGCCATTACAACACTGTGGGCCTGTCCCAACAATAACCCAAAAACCCTAACTAGTGATAGTCAATCTATCTATACTCGAACTATCGCTTTTTGTCACACCACAGCTCTCTACAGTCTTCCATGCTTCCCGGCACTGACCATGGGTACTAGGCGCTGCTTCCCTTTCTATCCTTCATCTTCAATTCCTTGGTCTCGTTGCCCCTTTTTCCTTTATGAGGGTAGTTGAGCCCGCTTGTCTTTTTCCACTGGCTTGAATGCAGTGGGTGAGCTCTCTCTTCTCAGCCGCCGCCTTGAATGCAATGGGTGAGCTCTCTCCTCTCAGCCGCTGAGGTACTGTCATCTTCTTTGACTTCTCTGTCCCGATAGTCACAGTTTTTGGCTCTGATCTGCAGCTAGAAACATGTGACGGCATCTTATCTTTACCTTATCTCTTATATCTTCGCCAAAACTATCTATCCACCAAAATGGCAGCTTCTCCTGTAGCTGCGGGACCCTACTCCAACATAGGTTCAGGGGAGTCTTCTTAGCTATATTTCATGCCAAATTGAGCCTCATTTTGGTCTCTTTTTAAAAGCTATCCTTTTAAAGACTCCCTGCCCTTATGGAGTTTCTTTGGGCCTGGGTCTAACTCCTCAAAATAGACTTGACTGCTAAGTAAACTTGTCCGTTTAGGCTTGTTAATAATACATGAATGGGAATCCACATTGGTGGTAGGTTATATCTTTCTCAGACCATGTGGAATAATAGGAGAAAGGATCACTCTCTTTTCTACGGAATTGAGAAGAGTATTCTCAGGCATAAGTTTATCACTTTTCCATACCCGAGGGACTAAAATTATGGAAAAGGAACACTTGGTATGAGCTTAGTTTTCTCTTTTTATTGCTCTTGACCTAAACATGAAAAAGATTCTGAGTGTACTTCATGTTTTTGTCATGCTCGTTAAAAAACAACAACAAAACATCAAGTTTACTGTTGTAAGCCCCATTCCTAGTACTCAAATGGATCTTTCTGAGTGGTCTTACTTTCCTTCACACTCGTAAAACTCAAGCTATATGCTGCTCTCGAAGGAGCATTCGGTAGGTGGTAATTTAACAATTTTTGGACCTCCCTGACTAAGTACAAAAAAGGTTCACCTTTTCTTCTACGGAAGTTAAGAGAGTTCTTCTGTGGTATGTTTTATACATTTTCAGCCTCAGGAGACTAAATTGGATGAAAAAGAATCCCCCTGGAGTCTTCTTCGGAGTTTTCAAATTCTCTAAACATGAAAACACCAACTGAGCATGTACTAGTTTGGGCTCATAAAATCCACGAATCAGTAACATTATCAAGCATTGTTCCTTCTTCTCTTCAAGCTTGTCAAAAATGAAGAGACTTGAGTTGACTTTCCTGGACTCGTTAAAATTTAATAAGAAATATAAGGAAGAAGTTTTCTTCTGATTCTCAATCAATGGCAGCATGTCATCCTTAAACATAGCACTCTCTGTACTTTTTGATACTCATGTCTCAGTGTTCACTTTTAGTTATTGTATCACTTCGATTTTCTTACTCCTCCACTTGTCCATTATACCTGGAGAATCTGATCATGTCTCCTAAATGACAAATAATTCTAGTTGTATTATCTGCAAATTTAAAAGCTTTCTTGGGTCATCTCTGTGTCATGCTCACTAGTCAAGGATTTATCCCTACATTTGTTCTTTATCCTGATCCCATCATTGTCCTATCTAATATTAATTGTGTCTCTCTTCCTTTATCTAGTTCCTAGTCACTCTTGTGATCAGTTGGAGGATATATTTCCTTCCTCATCACAGTATGGTTTCCCGTCAGCACTTCCTGATGACGAAGACCTAGATTTTTTTATGATAGTACCTTAGGATTCACTTTCATTATTGCTAAATTCCTTTGCTTTAGTTGTCAATTATCACCTATTTCGTTGACAATCTATTGAATCCTATCCATGTTCGACTTCAATATATCTATTCACATGGCTTGGATTGTACTAGTTTTTTCAGTTTTTTGATGAAGAACTTAGGTTCATAACCTAAGTTGTGCAAGACTATGTTGTGTTCACTTACACAATTTCCAGATCTTTGAAGACTCATCATTATTGTATATTGTGGCTTCAATCCACCTTTGTAATATACATGGTCTTGAACCCATATCATATGATGTACTCAAATATTGTAAAGGAGCTAGTGTTCCGGTATATTGAACATAGCATCCTCAGATATGACTTTGTATATGACATTACTATGTATTTGTTTCAGATACTTCCTCTACTCAATTGGACCTCTGAATTCTCCAAGATAATGATTATAATGTATTTCGGCCATCATTTCCCTCTGACCTCACACATTAGGGGGCATCTATTATCATCCCAAATGGCACTTCTCCATCTGAGTGCCGACATTCTTTATGTTGGTACACAAAAGGACAAATTAAGATTGAAGTTTGCCAAAACACTATATATGGGCATGACTTGGGATGCATTTACTCTCAAACCAGCTTGCTACATATTCTTTCTAAGTGTTGAGTTGCATACAAAACTATCTACATTGCAACTCACGTACCGTACATGAGTATTTGCATTGCAACCCACGTACACTGGCGTATGTAGGTTTCCTTCGAGCAACTCGCATGTCATACACGGGTTGACTATATCAATAGTCATGTAAACCTTAGATTGACTTTAAAAAATATAAAACATGATTAGATGAGATTAGTTGGGCCCTAATCCATAACTATCCCAACTGTTTCAACCACCCCAACCTTCGTAACCACTCTATTTCCCAAAGTATAAATAGAGGCCTTGGGGTGGGGACTAATCAATCAATATTGGAGAGCAAAGTTATGTTGGTGGTATATTTTCAGAAATCTTGGAGCAACAGAACTCAGATTCCTTTGGTTGTAGAGGATTCCTTGTCTTAGAAGCTGGGTTGTACTCTTATCTCATTCACTCATTGTTAATAAAGAGAATTCTTCTTCCAATTTTGTGTTGAGTTTATTTCATGTATTTTGGTCAATGAATATATTTGATTATATGTTTGATATATTGTTCATCTAACCTATGATATATATATGCATGAGATATTACTTGAAGGATTTTCTCTTTGCAGGTGAAAGAGGTGCATCCCTGGAAGCTTTGGAGAGAAGAGGAGCGGGAGAAGATAAAGCTTGGATCAACCATCGGTAATCAAGTAAGTCAATACTTTCTTCCTATTCCCTTTCCATTCTCTAGTAAAGCTGATTTTCTACAAGTTAGTAGTAAGTTGGTAACCCCAGACCCTAGGTTACAAGGGTGCTTTATTTTGAACAACAGTGTTTGGCTTGCAAGCCTGCATCATGATAAACCTAACTTTGTGTTGGTTTGGTTGGACAGTCTGATAAATCTAGCTATGAGATGGCTTGGTTTTGTAGCCTTTGAAACCCATCTGTTGGATTGACTATGTGTTATGAGTTATGGATATTTGTAAGTTTGTTGTTCCCTAGTTCCTTATGGAAATCATGCCCAGCTCAGGTGTGGAAGTGGTGTTAAGATATTAATGAGCACGTTGGCATATGGTTGGGTGGAACGTTGCAGTGACATACCTAGTTACGGGACAACTTGATCATCCAAGATAAGTATTCTATGTTCTATTATTTCTGTAATCTTTTTGCTTATGAATTGCTATGTTTATATTGAATTTTGATGGGTGATTTAAGTAGAATTTACTTTTGAAATATTTCCTACATTTGCATCTATAATTTCCTTGTATGTTTCAATGCATTTTTTCCTAAGGCCATGAAGGCAGGAATACTGGTAAAAGGGTCAGAATACCTCTGATTTAGTGTTTTTATCCCTTGGAATTTGCCTAATGAAAGCCGAAAGCCAGAAACCAGGTAGGAGTATTTAGAACTAGGAACAAATGTTGTGTTTCTGTACCTCGAGATCCTCCTGTGGGAGGTGAAGGGAAGAAGTAGAAAAGTGCAAAAAAGGATAAGGTATAAAGCTAATTTTGTTGACCTCCAAGTTCTGAAGGAGGAAGTGTGGAAGGCGTAAGGCGGAACCTTGGATGAAGGACTCCATTGATTGTTATGTTTTCGACTTCTGAGTTTCAAAGGAGGAAAGTGGAAGTGTGGAAGGAAGAAGGTGGAACCATGGATAGAGTTTCTTTCATGTGATATTTCTCTGACTTTTGAGTTCTGAAGGCAGAAGGCGGAAGTGCGAAAGGAGGAAGGAGAAACCATGGAAAGAGTTTCCATTGTGTGATAGTTTCTAGAAATCCAAGTTTTGCAGGGTAGAAGAAGGAAGGCAGAAACAACCGGTTCAGTGTGGAGAGAGTTTCTTTTCACATAATGGATTTTTCAAAGAGTGGAACAACTATCACAGTGGTTTCTAATCCTGAGAAGGAATGTTGAATTTTTTATTAACATCCATTTTGGGTGTTTGAAAAAAGAACAAGTGTACTTAAAGAATTTTTTTTAATTAATCCACATTATGGGGTATGGATTCATTACACCGTTATTGATAAATTCCATTTTGATCCCATAGGTAAGGTTTTTGAAACATCTCATCGGCTACAAAAAGTGGTTCCACGTCATAGAGTACTTCATCTTCAAAGGGATTAATGAAGTAGGTGAGCCTGCATTGTCAAATGTCCTTAGTTCCTTTCCATCCTTCATACAATCTATATTGTAAGGATGAGGATGTGTAGTGGTGACAAGACCAAGTATGTTCACGAGATATTCATAAATGAATTTATTCTAGCTACCATCATCAACAATCAAATGTAATGGATTTTTCTGAACCCATATATGTGTATGGAACAGGAAATATCGTTCCTCCTCATCAATGATAGTCAAGGCTGTTGGAGTGGTCAATGTTGAAGCCAAAAGAATCGATGCATCTAGTTTAGATTCTATCAGGGATTTATCGAACAAGTCAGATGTCAACAATTTTTCCAAAAATGTCTTCTAAGCTTCTCATTCTGACGTATCATGCCATGTTGAATTGTGATAATCACACCATTTCCTGGTAGTAGGTTTCTTGTTTTGTTCCCTTTTGTCTTCCTAGGAGAAATTCTTGTGATAGTCTATATTTGGTGGATTTAAGAGCTACGAAGGTTGTCTTCACTTGTCAGAGTTAGCTAGTGACTTATTATCGGATGTTTGACCTCTCAACTTGGTCACGAAACATCCTTTTCCTTTTTTTAGCTTCAAGCTTGATGGCATAGTGGAATCCATCTGCAAGTGCAGTGACACTAAGAAAATCCATATGTTGTTGAATGTACGAGGATAATCCACTGACGTAATTTAGGACAACCGATTTCTCTTCTTCTTGGAAGCCAAGTCTAGCCATGAGTTGATAGAAATCGTTAGTGTAACTCTGCATGAAATGGTATTTCCATTACCTTAGTTGTTTCCACTTATTATACTCCTGCTCAATGTACTTGGGTGGGTAGAACTCCTTTTGGATGTATGCAACAAATTTATCCCATGTGTCTATGGGGTATCCTTCTCATTCCAAGTGGCAGGCGATATGGATGTGCATAGTGCAAAAGAAACCAAAGTTGAAGAATAACGTGCAAGGTGAAGAAGTCAACAAGTGTCATCTTGGCCATGATTTTGTACTCTTTGGTCTGAGTTAGTTAGGTACTTGGTCATAAGTAGACCATTTTGTAAAGGCGTAATCCTATATATATAGTTAGAAATATAGTAGGAAAAAAACATAAGATTTTCATTGTTGTGGAGAGATCATCATTCAGTTTTCTATTTGACATCTTTGTATCTTCTATTTCGGTTTGAGGTTTTCAACCGGAGATGTATTTTGGAAACACGTATTGACATATGCAAGTAATATGACATGGTTAGATGATGATATAAATTTTGTGTCTTGGTTTATGGTCTTATGTATGATGTTTTAAATTATGCGATTTAAATAAATGTCATGGAATGGTTTATGTTTATGAATGATGAGATGTCTATGTACGATGAATGTCTCTATATTTGTCGATCTTTTTGAGGAATGAATAGGACAATGCAGTTATCTATTTGATGCATAATGCAACTGAAAATGAATTATTGATGTTAAAAAATTCGCCTGGATCTCTGGTTAACATTGCGATAGAGAGGAAGTAAGTGCGCAACCTCCTCCTCAAGGAGGAACCTTGGTTCCTACAAATCTCTCTTGAACATCTCAGGTGAGACTCCTTCTCCTTTGGAGGTGTTGGTGGACAAGGTAAAACCTGTTTCGGTCGGTGCTCAGGTAGATCCTGGTGGTAAGAGGTGTTGATAATGTGTGAACCCATGTCAATAGATCTGTGTCGAGAGGGGTTCACACACTATTGTCACCTATTACAACCCCAATCTCCCTAAGAAATGGCCCAGACAAATTTCACCCTATCCATCAAAACCTATGAAGCAAATGAATTCTCAACCAAGATGTTCGAGGGAGAGCTCCAGGAGCCAAGTTTTCATAGTAAGGAGGAGGATTTGCACACTTACTTCCTCTCTATCACAATGTTAACCAAAGATCCGGGTGACATTTTTAACATCAATCATTTATCTTCAGTCACATTATGCATCATACATTTTCATATTCATTCCTCAAAAAGATCGACAAATATAGATACATTCATCATACACATTTATCTCATCATTCATAAACATAAACCATTCTGCAACATTTATTCAAATCGCATCATTTAAAAGATAAGACATAAGATCAGAAACCAAGACATAGAATTTACATCATCATCTACCCATGTCATATTACTTGCGCAGGTCAATACATGTTTCCAAAATACATCTCAGGTTGACAACCTCAAACCAAAATAGAAAATGCAAATGTGTCAAATGGATTAACCAAATGATTATCTCTCCAAAAGAATGACAATGTTATGATATATTCCAACTAAATTTCTAACTCTATATATAGGATTACACCTTTAAATGGTCCACTTATGACCAGTTACCTAACTGACTCAGACCAAAAATTACAAAATCATGACCAAGCCGACACATGTTGATTTATTCACCTTTCACACTATTCCTCGACTTTGGTTTCTTGTGCACTATGCGCATCCATGTCTATTTCCAAAAGGTTAAATTTAACAAGAACCATAGATACCCCATAAGGATTTTGGCAATGCCAATTGGAATGCATTGCACATTGAACATTGTGCCATTTTTGACAAAAAATATTTAAATGATAATGACCTGTTGGTGTTTACCGGATGCACAACTGAGTCGTACTAATCGTAATATCAGGGGGATGGAAAACCAGTTGTTCACACACCACAACAATGGGTGATGGGATTACAAATTTTTGGGACTATTAGGCCTCACGCATATGCCACACTTTGGTCTGACAATAGAATTCAGTGCATGTGTGAAGTAGTTGTTCGATTTCTTTGATGGAGGATATTTGTGGCTGGATACTAAGGTACCAATCATTGTGGAATTGATTTCACAAATAATTGGGTTTCCCATGAAGTAGGTTGTTCAGTTGCAATACTTTAGTGACAAAGACAATGATAAGAGATTGTCATCCCGACTGAAGAAGAAATATGATGTGGTCCACGACAAAAGGTCCTATATTATCTATACAATTAATGATCATGCATTTTGAGTCACAACCAAGATGATGGATGTCAAGATGGTATGAAAAAATCGATCGAACCAATGTACATCTAGAGTGATAGTGTGCACAGAGCAATGCATTGAGGGCATACAAATGAACTGGTTTCTCTCTTTTTTGAATTAGTTCACAGAGGATGTGATGATTTTCCAGGAAGGTAAGTGGGCCTTCACTTATTCTTGGTTACTGATATTGATTGCACTAGTTGGATGGATGGAGCCCAAGTATTATCATGGCATGGAAGTCAAAGTTTCCCAGGTATGTAAGGGTGCAAGATATCAAAATTTGTGGTATATCAAAGAGAAGGAGCGCTTGATTGATTGTGCAATCTAGTTAGATCTCTATTGGGATGAGTTACGGCTCGTAGCAGAAAATGTTTTGCACCTTTCTGAGGAGGCAGCGATGAAGTATCGATAGATCGCAAGATTTGTGATGGGTCTGCACATAATACACATTCAAGCACGCCAAGATGCAAAAAGGAAGTGGCTTACCACATAGTATAAGTTGATGGACGAGGAACTTGATACTATAATTGATGAATAGCCTAACGAGTGGAAATTTGTGGTAAGAAAAGAATATTTTTCAGATACTAAGGAGGGTCCCCACCTGATGCCCCTGTATAAAAGACAAAAGTTTAGGAAAGTGAGCAAGAATCACAAAAGGATTCATCCAAGACTCCGATGGACTTCGATATAGAGAGACAGTTTGAAGAAGCCATAACAAAGTGAAGGTACAATAAAGGTGAAGGTAGAAGCACCACGAGAATGATAGGGGACTAGGTAACATGCATTCTCACTATGATCACCATAGCAGCGACTGCAAGAGAGGTGTAGTTAAAACAACACTCGACAAACTTTTTCATGAGGTAAAGAATCTATTGCAATATTTAACTAATGTATTTTTAGAAAAGGTTACGCAAGCAGATGTGTTGTAGAGAGACGCAAAGTTGTCCACAGGAAAGAGAGTCAGACTTGTGCAAATTCCACTGAGGCCATTGGAGACAATAAGTGAGGACGTTGATGCGATGATGCACTAGTTCCATGCAATTAATATTGATGTCAATGAATTACCAACCCACATTCTTGTATGGCTGCAGAATACCACGATCCATGAGTTCGTCGACAAGAAGGAGATTGTTGGTGGCCACTTGGTGAAGTCGCAAGAAAAAGAGGCACTTGCAAAGGAAGAAATAGAGCTCCAAAATAAGTAATAGGAAGTAGATATCATGGAAAAAGAGAAGGTATTAGATGATAATGAGTGGCTTGATAAATCCATTGCGTTCTCCTACTAGGAAATTCCTAACCTCACAGAGGACATGTTTGCGAAGGCCAAGATTCTACGACGAGGAAAGATTATCGCAAACCTAAAAATAGAAAATGAAGAACCGTAGGCATGCGCAGTTTCAAGCACGCCACCAGAATAGTTTGCAGAAATCAAGGTGAATATTGAAGACACAGCAGTATAGCTTGAAGAGAGCAAGAAGATGACAAAGACAGTCACATATAACACCAAACATTTTTGGATGAGCATGGTTTAGGATGCATAGATACAACAGCTAATCATGTAATTACATGAGGGTAAGGTACAATTAACAACAATGCGGGCATCCATCAAAATGATTCCACCTGTAGTGCAGGTGTAATACCTCAGTTTTGACCCTGTTTGCATTTAAATATTATGATGTAAATAATCATGGTGTGGATCTAGGAAAATTCCCCACCATTGGTTTAGTGTTTATGTTTTGGCAATTAAGATGTGGCCAATGGTATTTTTTTTCCTAGCTAAACATTAAAAATATAGACATTGTGTTAAAATTGCAATTTTAATTAAAAAAACCCAAATTCAGCTATGTCAACGAAACTAAATGAGATGGGGGCATGATTTTTCCTGAGGATGAGGGAGTGTGGGATTGGAAGAGTGAGCAAATTCAAATTGGGTAGATCCCCACTTTGGGAAAAACATTTTTTAAATTTTCTTGGGCAAGAAAACACCAAAAATATCCACCTTTCCCTCATGCGGAAGTGTTTCACTTTCCCTCACGAATTGGTTTGAACAAAACGTTTTTGGAAACCCAATTGGGCATTCAAATAGGAGAAAGAAAGAAAAGACTACTCTGAGTCTGAACCATCACAATTTTTTCCTATCCGGTGATCTGAATCCTTCACGTTTTTGGTTTTTATGTTATGATTTTTCCCCTACTCGACAATTTTGTTCTCTCTCATGTTTTCCCCTGTCTGCTGGTCGTTTTCTAGAACCCAATTTTCCAGCATCTTATTTGGTGTCTTTGATTTGAAAGACCGACAATGTTTTCATTTTTGGTATTTTGCAGCAGTCGGTCTGGCACCGGCAATGTTCAGAAAGTCATAAATTTCTATTTGGGTGTGCAATTCCTGGCATCTACTAGGTTTTTTATAAATCCCAGGACTGAGATCGCTATGTGTGCATCCACGTTTTTCATTTGAATTGATTGAAGGAATGGAAATAGAGTGTAGAATTCCTTGATGAATCTAGTGTGTGAAAGAACCTCACGGACCAATCTAGAAGGCTGGTTTTCTTCTTTGCATGCCTTGAATAGCACTTGAAGGGAAGGAATGGCCTGAGGGACTGTGTAGCAGAGAAAGGAATTCTTCCTTGTGTTGGGTACGTAATTGTTTAGAAATCAAGCTAGATCTAGTGTGGGCATTCATAGCTTTGGGGTTGAGCTCACTAGCTTAGCAATTTGTCTTTCCACCTCCTTGGCATCCTGATAAACCCAATTGGAAGGAAGGCTTGGCTGGTAGCCTGATAAACCCATCTGTTGGCTTGGTTGTGTCTCATGTGAATTTGGATAAGTGTAAACAACTTCTTGCATTTGATAAACCCAAATGTGTTGGATTGACTGAATCTTAATTGCATCCTTAGCTATGGGTGAAGTATGCTAGTGTTCCTTATTCCATGGGGAATATCATGCCTAGGTCAGGGGTGGCAGTGTTGCTGAGATATTAAATAGCATAGTGGCCTATGGTTGGGTGGAACATTGCAGCATCATACCTAGTTGTGGGACGAGCCTGTTTCAAAGATAAGTATTCTTGTGTATTTAAGTCTTGCAACTGTATTTGCTTATGAATTATTGTGAAATTATCATGAACATGTTGAATCCATGAATGTGTTGAATGAATGATTTTCTTTCAAAGTATATATCATGTAAATTCCATTATGCATCTGTTTATAATTATGAATGTTTTGTTTCAAACAAATTTTCATATTATGTTCATGGGGCTTAGATTTCCTGGGTTGTTAGATGTTAGTCATGTCCTCTTCGTTGAGTAATGGTTGGGGATGTGACAGCAAGTGAGTAAGGTGGCGGAGTTGAAAGAACTGCAATAGAGAGCTAGCAAGGAAATGGAGCAGCATCAGCACCGCACAACTCAATTGGATGAATTCCAGGACATAGGATAACAACTAGCATTAAAGGAGTTCAATGCGCTTCAAGATACATAGGAGAGTTGCAAGGAAGTGATTGCAAAATTTATAGATCATTTAATGGAGAAGGATGCAAAATAATGTGCAACAATCAACATGAAGGAAAAGGAAGTGGTTGATGAGTTCAAACAACAATATGAGGACTTCAAGATCAAAATCAATGCATATACAATATCTAGCTGATGTGGCTCAAGGAAAAGGACTAATTTTGTGTTGGGGGACTGCTGGTAGGGGATATGGATGTGCATAGTGCACAAGAAACCAAATTCAAAGAATAGTGCACAAGGTGAAGAAGTCGACAAGTCTCGGCTTGGTCATGATTTTCTACTTTTTGGTCCAAGTCAGTTAGGTAGCTGGTCGTAAGTTGACCATTTTGTAAAGGCGCAAAACCTATATATAGAGTTAGATATGTAGTAGGAAGATATCATAAAATTGTCATTGTGGTGGAGAGATCATCCTTCAGTTACCTATTTGACATCTTTGTATTTGTTATTTCGGTCTGAGGTTGTCAACCTCATATCTATTTTGGAAACACGTATTGACCTACATAAGTAATATGACATGGGTGGATGATGACGGAAATTCTATTTATTGGTTTTTGATATTATGTATTATGTTTTAAATGATGCAATTTGAATCAATGTTGTGGAATAGTTTATGTTTATGAATGATGAGATGTCTATGTATGATGAATGTCTCTATATTTTTCAATATTTTTTAGGAATGAATAGAACAATGCGGTTATGGATTTGATGCATAATGAGACTAAAGATGAATGATTGATGTTAAAACCCTTGTCTAGATATCAGGTTAACATTACAATAGAGAGGAATTAAGTTCACAAATCCTCCTCCTTACTGCAGAAACTTGGTTCCTGCAACTCTCCCTCGAACATCTTCGACGAGACTTCATCTTCTTCACAGGTGTTGCTGGAGAGGGTAAAACTTGTTTGGTTCGGTGCTCAAGGAGATCAAAATGGTAAGAGGTGTCAATAGTGTGTGAACCCTTGTTGACATATCTATGTCAACAGTTCCATATTTTTTGATAGATTATCCCACCAGCAGTGCTCGAAGTTTGAAATATTTAAGGACACACTAGTGATCTTTTCCACTTTGGAGAGTTGATTCATAGAGTATTAGGATTCAAGTTATTGCACCCAATTATCGATGGATTATGCATTAATATTAACTTCAAGCTTCGGTATATCTAGATTCATTTCACTTTGAAGGGGCTGATTTTATAGGAGTGAGATCTTGTCAAGGATCCTCGAGATGTTGTAGTGAATCGCATGAGAATCTTGCTGAACTGGGAGAACATAGTTTTTCACTATTGAGCCAGTGTTTTTTCTATGAGTTTCTTCATCTTGTCAGTTGAATGTCTATTTTATTTTTCTTCTTACATATTTTCTTAAGTCAAAGGTAGTGTATTCTTGTATGGCGAGTGTGTTTGAACAAGAATAAGTCGGGTAACTTTGATAGAAGTGTCTACACAACTTAAGCTCTGAATATTGCTATGATACCAATGATCCAGGTGCCCAAGTGCACGTCATAGGACAAAAATTTAAATGAATGAATCAACTATTGTTATGGAGGAAGAATATAAGGAATAAGTAAAGCAGGAAATACACTCTACAGACAGAAAACAAACACATAAACAAAATGCAAGAATTTGAACCAATCTCTATTATTTGATTATTGCTTTATTACTTTCTTGTATTTTAAAATAGTGTACATGCTTATATACGATTATGAAATGATTGGGTTACTACCTATTATGTTCATTTACGAATAAGTTAGAACAGTTTGGGATTTCAATTGTTATAGATGAGAGGAAGACAAAGAGATAATCTGTCGTAGTTGTGTCTAGATGTTGGAGTTGACAATGCATGTCGAAATGTGAAACCTATCGAGCTTCATAATTTTTGAATTTGATGATGAACCTATCGAAGTTGAAAACATTCCAACTACTAGGTGAATCAGTCATCATTGGTCTAATATGGATTTCACACCTAATCGAATGACAAAAAAACTTCTACAACACAATTTATAAAGTTGGCAGGTCTCATTGCATGATATTCCCATTTAGCGATGATCTCAAGGAATTCCTTCACATTATGAGTGTTAGCGCCAGAATATTTACACCTTCCATGTCCTACCCCTCCTATCCCTGGGGTTGATAATTTACCCAGAGTATAAATTGATCTAACCTATCCATAAATGAATCCAAATATTTGCTCTTCTCAATGTTATATACATTAGATCCATACAATTCATAGTAGACAATGTTGGGTACCAAACAATACTTTCTCAAGATTGAGAAAAGTTGCAACAGATTACCTAATGATGTTCATATCTCAAAAAAACCAATAGGATAAGAACTTGTAGCTCTAGATACAATGTGAGTCCTATTGAATGAAATGTATTTGTTGTATCAACCTATGTAACTATCACACTTGTCCCTACATTAAGCTATCCACCTAGAGGAAGTTAGTGTCCTCATTGCCGTAGAGATTATGAAACATGATGTCCTTCTATCGTACAACCAGTACACCATACATGCGGTCAAGATAATTTTGGAAAATTATGATCTTGAAGTCTTTCGGTTAATTCTACAAACTCATTATAAACCTATGTAAGTTCACCAAAATATGATGAAGTTCCAACCCCAAATCTCATGGCCTCAATGTTCGTTACCTCCTCTAATGCAGCTCTAGGTGATTCTATTACTTCTTATGATAGAAGTATCATCATTAATGGAAGAAAACATTGAATAAACAACTCATTATTATTGTCTTCATATACTATATATTTTAACTTGGTTAGCATGTCTCTATACCTTCGTGTGTATGCCTAAGCTAATTCTTCGTGCATTTGTCAAATTTCCCTTAATTATGCAACATCATTCTATTTACTTTTTTTTGTGAAACTCATCCAAAAACAATTTATTTGTTTCTTCCAAAGTAGGATTTAGTGTATCTGTACCCCATCTCTCAATCAATCTCATGTACCATGGTAATTCCCTTCCGTGGAGGTTCATATGAAATTCTACCAATTTGGATGCCAACAAGGTCAGTTTAGTATTCCATATCACTTTGCAGAGAAACCAATGTTGAGCTAAATCATCTTCTCTGTCATTTCCACAAAAATCTACAAATTTTAAGGGCATATCTTCTGGGTATCCTTCCATAGATGTGATTAAAACTCCTAATAACAAAAATCCTTGAGGTCCTAGTTGCATGACATTGTTTCTACTAGTTTGTTGGAATCTAAGAATGCTTGCTCCTACTATTGAAATGCTTTGTGAACTATGTGTACTAATATTCAACTTACTCTTCCAAGGTAATTATTAAACAAACTTTTCAGAGTTTCTTACCATGTTTTTGTGGAAATTGAACCCAAGTGATAGAATAATTGCACTCACAAAATTGCTAATCAAACATGCAAATTTACACACAAAGGAGACTGAAATTGGAGCATAACACTAATCTGTATTGAATAAGTGTATAATAGCCAACCTTATGAAGTAATATGCTTTGCAATATATAATTACATGAGATATTCGAATGCATAAGGATGCCATTCGAAATAGTCAAAAAGTAGGCCTACTAAATCTAGTCAAATCTCCCATAGGTGCATAAAGTAGTTTCCAAATCTACCTAGAGGTTCACGAATTGGAAAATTCAAGTAGGAAAGATAATAAGTGATGGAAAGAAAATCATACATGATTTTATTAGGAGAAAAGAATGGAGGATGATGATGGAAAAATACAAGTCAACCACAGCTAGTCTTACTTTCCCTTTTGCCATAAATCTCAATAAAGCAGGCAACTTAGCAGAAAAAGCAGATATGCGCTAGAGAGGATCTGGAATAAAGTAGATATTATAAATATTGATTCCAGGATGTTTCCCAAGTGCTCCATGACTCATTTTTAGCAATTTTGACTTCTAGGACATGTGGAAGACAACTTGCATAGAGTGGAATATTGGAAACTAGGAAAATAAGACAAAAATGGATTAATTAATGTCTAAGGTAAATAACTATGGGTTGATTATTTTAACACCCCCTCTTAATCCTAACTTTATGAGTAAATATAAAAAAACTATAGGGCCTAGAAATAAGGCTTAGTCACCCTTTACATACTGCATGTCCATTTAACCAAGGAAAGAGGCAAAAACCTAGTGGGAAAATCCTCCCTTAAACATGGACAGTAAAACAAAATTTGAAAATCTTGTCATCAATCATGCTTAACAGCATGATCAGAAATCCCCAGCAGTGATTTGAGATTGCTGAATTTATTCTCATAAAAAACTTTGGTGAAGATGTCTGCTACGAGTTCTGAAGATGCACATAAGAGTAGGTGAATGGTGCCATCATGCACAAGCTGTTTAATGTAGTGCATATGGATCTCAATGTGTTTGGTTCTCTGTCTCTGAATTGGATCATTTCAGATTCGAATGGTACTCTGATTATCACAATAGATAATAATTGAAAACTCTGATTTGAAGCCACACTCACCAAGTATCCCTTGCAACCATAAACATTGAGTTTCTGCATTTACAACTCCTTTGTACTCTGCTTTTGTAGATGAGAGTGCTATGGCACTTTGTTTCTTGCTTGGCCAGCTGATTGGTCCTTCATCTATCATGAACACATATCCTAATGTTGAATTTCAATTTGTGTTTTCAGGTGTGCAATCACTGTCAGTAAACCCAATCAAATCAAGATCAGATTTAGCTTTGTAGAAGATCCCATGAGTTCTTGTTCCCTGAACAAAGTTAAGTATCCCTTTGGCTTCTCTCCAATGAATCTTATGAGGCTGATCCATGTATATTGAGGCCACACCTACTACATAAAAAATATCAGTTCGAGTGTGTGTAAGGTACAACAAACACCCAATCAATTTCCTATACAGTGTATTATTTACCATAGGAGAAGAACCTGTTTCTTCAAGCTTAACTCCTGAAAGGAAGGGAGTCTTGCTTGGCTTGCAATATTTCATGTTGAACTTGTTAAGAAAATCTAAAGCATACTTGGAGTGATGTATTTTTATTCCATTTTGGGATTGAGCAATTTTGAGACCCAAGAATTGGCTCAACAACCCCAAATTAGTCATAGAAAATGCATGGTTCATTGCATCCTTCAAGGAGGAAATCTCTTTCTTTGAGCTTCCTGTAATCAGAAGGTCATCCACATACAAGACCATAATCATCAAAGAACCATGAATCATCTTCAAATAAACATTAGTATCATACTTGCATCGAACAAAACTCAATGACAGCAGAAAGCCATCAATCTTGGCATACCAAGCCTTAGGGGCTTGCTTAAGCCCATAAAATGATTTCTTTAGCCTGAACACAAAAGATGGATTAGTAAAAAACCCTTGAGGTTGATTCATGTAAATATATTCAATGAGATCTCTATTTAGGAAAGCACACTTCACATCCATGTGATGTACCTCCCACTGCTTCGAAGCTGCAATGGCTAAGGCTAGCCTGATGGAGTCCATCTTTGCCACTAGTGCAAAGGTTTCATTGTAGTAAATACCATGTACCTATGAATAGCCCTTGGATACCAATATTTCCTTATATTTCAAAGGTGAACCATCCATAGAAAAATTAGTTTTGAAAATTCACTTACATTGAACTAGCTTCCTCCCTGGGGGAAGATCAACCAGTTCCCAAGTGTTGTTCTTCTGGAGTGAGCTGAATTCTTCTTTCATGGATGTTTGCCATATTGGATCATGTGCTGCATATTAATATGTCTGTGGGTCTGATTCAACCATAATATAGCACTTCTTTGCAAACAAAGGGTCTTTCATACACAGGGCACTCTCAAACTGAGATCTAGTCCTCCTAGGATCACTAGGATTTCCAGCTAGTTCCCCAGCTGCATGAATGGTATTTTCTGCCCATTTTCGTCTTATAGGACTGTCAGTATCTGAAATTAAATCATCATTATCATACATATCAGAATCAGCAAACTCATTATGTCTCTTCACTTACATTCAATGCTTCTGGTGGTGAAGAATACTCTCCAATTTCAACTGCTGCTAAAGGCTCTTATTGGAACTGAACACTCCTTTCAATGAAGGACTTGTTTGTGCTCAAATTGATCAGATTTTACCCTTTTGAATCTTTATAGTACCCAACAAATAGACACTATTGGATTTGGGGCTGCAAAGCCTTCCTCTTTTTTCTTGGAATTCTAGCCCAAGCCTTGGAGCCAAAAATCCTGAAATGGGTCACATCTGGCTTGTACCCACTCCAAGATTAGAAAGGAGTCATACCAACGAGTTGTTTATGAGGCACCCTATTCTAGATATAGGATGCATATTTTATAGCCTCAACCCAAAACTTTGGTGGCAAAGGCTTAGCCTCCATCATACAAGTTGCCATCTCCTTCAGTGGTTTGTTCTTTCTCTCAGCAACACCATTTTGTTGTGCTGTGTAAGGGATTGAATGTTGCATCTGAATACCTTAATCTTCACAATATTGAATGAACTCACACTTGACATACACGCCACCATTTTTATATCTGAGGATCTTGAGTCTCCTCCCAGATTGGTTTTCAACCAAAGCCTTAAAGACTTTGAAGCGGCCAAAAACTTCAGACTTATGCTTCAGGAAGTAAACCCAACAATACCTGGAAAAGTCATCTATGAAGGTCAATGCATATTTGGCTTGACTCATTGACATATGAGGAAATGGACCAGAAACATCACTGTGGATCAACTCAAGAGGTGCAGAGGTTCTCTCATGATTAGCTCTCTCAAATTTATGCTTTGGGTGTTTTCCTAGGATACAACCTTGACAGACTCCCTTGGAAAATTTAATCTTTGGTAACCCTATGACCATTTATTTTTTAATTAGATCAGAAATATAATTATAGTTAATATGGCCAAATCTTTCATGCCAAATCTTGCTTGCCTCATTAGCATGAATCAGAAGAGCAGAGGGGTTTGAGTAGGGCAGAAAATGTGAAAACATGTATACCTTCGAAGTGTGATCTAAAACTCCTTTTGCAATGACTTTACCATTCTATATCTCTGTGATCTCAACATCATAAGGGGAGTATATGATCTGCTTTGGAGACCCTGTGTGGGTCATCTGATACACTGACAAGAGGTTAGAGGCAAGACCTGGAACATAAAATACATTATTGAACTTACCATGGTCAATATCAATCCTTCCTTTTCCCAAACTGTCAGTGAGAGAGTCATCTCCCAACATTATTGGTGGACATTTCAACATGTCAAGAGAGGAGAACGCCTCCTTGGTCAAAACCATATGTCTTGAATCTCCAGAGTCTATGATGAAGCTGGGTGAGCTTGATGTGCCAGAAACAAATGCATGTACTCTCTCTCTGTCCTTTGAATTTGATCCTCCTTCCCTCTTCTTTGAGCAATCAGGAACGGAGATGTTATTATTCTCCAGGATTTTCGTCAACCTGTCAATTTTCTTCTTCATACAGGAGCTTTCAGGATGATAGCCCTTACTATAGTATGCACAGTTGCTCATTTCTCCTTTGTTCTTCTTCTTCTGGAAGTTCTTCTTGGAGCCTTGGGGCTCCTCTTGATACTTGTTCTTCTCTCTCTTTTTCTCCGGTGGCTTCTTAAATTTCTTCTTGCCTTTTGAATCCACCCTTGAATCTCCAACAACTAAATATTTCTCTTTGAAAGGTTTGATGGTGCCCATCATCACCAGTTTATCTTGTTCTTGTGTGAGGGATTCCATGAACTCTGCAAGATTAGGCATATTCCAGGCTCAAGCTGTCAACTTGGTGGCATGGAATGTCGAAAAAAACACTAAATAATCAGGGCCAAGCTTCGATAGTAAGGCCAAAACTAGATTCTCTTCCTTCTTTTCAATTCCACACCGTTTTAGCTGCAAAATAAGGGCTTTAAACTTGGAAAAGTAGAGTTGCAAGGATTCGAAGCTGCTAGGACTCAAAGAGATCAATTCATTCTTGATTTGATGTCCTCTCATCTCATATATATTAACAAAAATATCTGCAAGCTTATCCCACACTTCATTAGGTGATGTCAATCCATCAAGATGGAAGAGGAGGTCTCTAGATATGCTTAGACATAGAATACCATAGGCCTCATCCCTCCTGTTGTGCCATTTAATTTTCTCTGCATCTACATTGGGCTCTGCCTTACTTTCCATAGTCACCCTGTAGAGACCCTTCTCTCTCAACAGTATCTCTATCTCTCCTTTCCATTCAAATAAATCAAATGGATTCAAGATGATCTTCTGATATTGATCCATAGCTCTGAACTGTGCCCTTCAACCAGCAGAATTTGCTCCTAGTCAAGATGTCAAACCTGCAATAGCAATATGGAAGGAGAGAAATTGATCTACAAAGGTAAAGGAGAGAAATTGATCTAAAAAGGCTTTGATACCATGTGTAAATTGAACCCAAGTGATATAACAATTGCGCTCACAAAATTGCTAATCAAAAATGCAAATTTACGCACAAAAGAGACTGAAATTGGAGCATAACACTAATTTGTATTGAATAAGTGTACAATAGACAACCTTATGATGTAATAGGCTGCTGTAATATATAATTACATGAGAGATTCGAATGCATAAGGATTCCATTCTAAATAGTCAAAAAGTAGGCTTACTAAATCTAGTCAAATCCCCCATAGGTGCATAAAGCAGTTTCCAAATCTACCTAGAGGCTCACGAATTGGAAAAGTCAAGTAAGAAAGCTAATAAGTGATGGAAAGAAAACTCATACATGATTTTGTTAGGAGAAAAGAATGGAGGATGATGAGGGCAAAAAACAAGTCAACTACACCTAGTCTTACTTTCCCTTTTTCCATAAATCTTAATAAAGCAGGCAACTTAGCAGAAAAAGCATATATGCACTAGGGAGGATTTGGAATAAAGAAAATATGCTAAATATGGATTGCAGGAGGTTTCCCAAGTGCTCCATGACTCATTTTTAGCAATTTTGACTTCTAGGACATGTGGAAGACAACTTGCATAGAGTGGAATATTGGAAACTAGGAAAATAAGACAAAAATGGATTAATTAATGTCTAAGGTAGCTAACTATGGGTTGGTTATTCTAACAATTTTTTAAGTGCACTTGGGATTCAATGAGGATGTGCTAGCTCCATTTCTTTGGGTGTGTACTTTCACACTAATGGAAGGCTCAATTTTTGGATTAGTTCCATTTTAAGTAGGTCCCAATAATTATTGATGATCCTAGTGTTTGTTTAGGACTAAGTATAGTGTCTAAAGGAGAACTTCATTATGTTGCAATTGGTATTCATTATCCTACCTCATTTTTGGTCCTTCCCCCTATATTCCTCTTATTGCGATTTCTATTACGTTCATCCCATTCCCTCTTATTATGGAGTTGTTTAGCTCCTCTCTCCGCTTCATCTGACATAGATCCTCTTGAAATTATTCATTATTTTCCCCATTCCTTATGTTTTCTTCTAGTTACATGCTTCTTATTTCTACTTCTCTTAGTTGGTCTTTCCACCATTTTTCTCAAATTTCTACCCTTCTCTTTGCTCGCTCAACCTTAGATTCATCATTCTCAACCCCCTTCATTGATGATAGATCTACCTTCCACAAATTAACAACGTCACCCTAGCTTTCCCCATGGGAACTAAGGATTTACTCCTCCATTCTAATCCAATATAAAGGAAGAAACCCAAATTCAAACAACCAAGTTTTAATCCACAATGAGATTTATTTCAATAGTCTTCCCCTTTCCCCTATATTAAGTCCATCCTCACCTTTCAATGTTGATTGATTGTTTTTGGATCCAAATTCTATAATATAGCTAAGAAAACTACTTTCTACCTAGAAATCCATGACTCTAGTCAAAGGTGATTCTATGTGATATAAATTGATCAAATCTAGTGGAGTTCACTCAAGAATATTTATCTATCTATTGTGGTACTCTGGTGCTTCCACAAGTTGCCTCAACCACTCTATTCGATTTACTGGAAGTTCAACCCACAAAATTTCATAGTAGTCTAGAGGTGGATATCCATAGAAACAATATTGTATAAATTTGTCGGCTTCCCACCCTTGCAATTCAGCCTCCTGGGTTGTGAAATAATCAAGTGTCTTCTACCATCCCTAGTACAAAAAGAGAGATAAGTGACTAGGTGACTAAAAACGTTAGTCAACATAGTTTTTTCTAGGGATAAATGGCTAAAATTGACGAATTTTAAGTGATCCAACTAATAATGACCAAGATAAATAATTGATTTAGTCACAGTATAAAATATATGACAATATAACATGTAACTAAAATAAAAATGACTAACATAAATGACTAATTTAGTCACTGGAATACAAATATGATTAGTTAACAATGACTAAGAATATGAATTTGTCTTTTGTGTTAGTCATTTTTAGTTGTCTCACCTTGACAATGGAGCATTACAATTTTGACAATGATTTTGTACAATTTACTAAATTTTAACACTGCAAATGGATACAAAGACCACTTAGATTCATGGGTCTTTGAATCTATATGTAGTGTTAAAAATTTAGTAAATTGTAACATTGTAGATAGATTCACGAGAAACCGAACCTTGTGTCAGTAGAAAACATTTTATTCTTTGAAGACATCGAGTGAGGTCCCTATAGCTCTATATGTTCATTGATGTGTTCACTGATCTCAAGCATATTATGTAGGTGCAATTTTAGCATTAACATGTTCATTCAAAAGTATAGACTCAATTCACATGATTAAATCAACTCTGATCATACTATATCAGCCAATATCCCATAGCCATTTTGTTTGATTATAATTAAAATATGTATTAAAAAATTATAATATATAAAAAATTACAATATATAATATATAATATATAATATATAATACCATATTAAAAACATACTAAACATACAAAGTGTTAAGACTTTTCTCCATGATAAGGTTGAGCCATGGCCAAGGACTAACGAAACAGGGTCTAAGTAAAGCGGATTGATCCACTAATAATTGAATGTTGTTGATAGAATGAGGGTAGAGAACATACAAAAAATGCCCCATAAACCTTCCTTGTTACCATTTCTTATGCACAGGACTACCAATTGTTGGATAAATTTTTTCCTAGGACACCTTATTAAGGTCACAATTGATGATAAGTGCTACTTCTTGTTCAAAGGTAGAGGAAAAATCCCATTCACCACTGTTTAATACTTTTTGAGGCCTTCTTGATGGTGAATACATACCCAAACTTGACATATATGCAGATAACTGCAAGAAGAGAGGCTTTGTTGCTACTATATGGTACGTAGACTAGGTCGATGTCTCCCTAAATTCATCAACATAGGCTGAAAATCGATCGAATGGGGTTTTCATAGATGGTTTAGATGGGTTGGAGTTCAATACTGTCATTTTCCTATGAAGCTTGCATGAGGGAATGCTAATTAAATATGAAAAACAATCTGGCATTGAAGATAATTTCCTAGGTTTAGAGAATTTGAGCTAAAAATATGCAGAAAATGAAGAAGAGGGTCCTTTGGAATATCTAGAGTTTGAATCACTGAGAGAGGAGGAGGATAATTCGTATAACGTTGATGAATCGAGGGATTTGGGAATTGGAAAAGAAGGAAATTGAGATTTGAAAGTCAAGGAAAATGTGGAATTAAAGCATGATGTTTTGTATAATGAGGGTTTTGAGAATGAAGTTTGGGTGGATGAGAGATTTGGGGATAAGGATTTTTTGTGCGAGGGTTGGTGGAAGCATCATCCAGATTCACTTGGACAACCCACTACTGCGTGGTTGATTACGATGGATGTTGCGCTCCCAAGGATTATTTTATGGGGAAAAAATGGTAGCACAAATGCAAGAATGATAAGCATCTAAGGCTATATATTTGTTTTAAGGATGATTCATCTTGAATTTATTATTTTATTTATGTTTATGCTTGTTTTTTAATGTGCTTTGAGTCTAGTTCCTTTTATTAGAATAATTTCATCGCAATAATGTTTTGGTACAAGTTTGGCTAGTAGTGAGGCAGAATAAGGCATTTATTATCACAAGCTATGAGAAACCCTATGTTTTCGATGAGAGTGTTTCGAGTCTCACTGGATATTGTTGAGTATTGATGCGTTATGTTTTTTCCACAGTAGAGTAACTGGAAGATTTTTTAGGGATTTCTTGTACGATTTTCCTGAGAGGAATGTCGGAGGGGAGTCCTAATGTTCAACTTTATATCATAAGTGATTTTCTAAGGTTAATTGATGCATGAGATCATAATGTTTATGGGTCCCTTTTTGTACCAATTTTTGAACTGGATAATCAAACTTGTATTACGGTTATGGAAGTGTCCACTACGGCATATGATATCAATTTTCCTTTAGAAACCAATCATATCTGCAAGGCTTTCCAAGTATGTTAATTTTTCACAATGTTATGTTTGTTTCACATGAATGGATTATAAGAGTATATTATAATTGGTCAATGTAATGTACTTTATATTTTACATCTAATTAACTATGATTACCAGTCCCTTTTCTCAAAACATATATATTTGGAAAAAATTTCAACACACTCGTGAAAAGAAGAACAATAAAAAGTACAACCAATCCACTTGGATCCAAAATAATGCACATTACTTTACATTCCTGTGATAATTGATTCATAGTAGAATCTAGGATCCAAGGGGATTCTCACAATTCGGTATTACACACAAATTATGCAATAAAATAGCAGAAAGAGTGAAAACTTTCATACACAAATGTAGTCAATAACTAATTTTATTATGACTTTCCAACATGTGAATATGTATGGATCATGTTTATATTACATTAGGTAGAAATTGTTACTCTTTGGAGGCCATTTGGATGCATACATGTGTCAGACTATGATTTGACCCTAAAACCACCCTAAGTGGACCAATCGACTCCCTAACCATCCCAACCGGTCATAAATGCAAGTGTGAACATGGATGGATCATTTGGGATAATAAATTAAGTCATTATGTATGTGTTTTATCACATGGGTGAGAGGGAGTGGCTCTAGGAGGTAATAAATGCTCAAGACAGGCCAAAAACCACCACAAACATGCACAAGCGCCTAAGGTCAAACATATTCCATGAATCCAGGGATGGGAGGGCACACCAACACTAATATGTCATCAATGAGGGCACCTAGGTTGTCATAATTATCAAACTAGATAGCCTCGACTATCATAATGATCAAATTGGAGCACCTCAACTTCCAGTAAATGATCATCATAGCCTAAGTTTGGACCACAGAATATAGCATAAAAGCTAATGAAAAGTATAATAGGCGTGCGATTATGGTACTAAGGTGCATTAATACTCTAAGACCCCCTTTAATCCTAACTTAGTACAAATTATACCAAAATATTATTGAGGCCTTGGAAACTAAGGCTCAAGTCACCTTATACAACAACAAAAAATTATTTGTCCATAGAAAACAAGGTAAGGAGGAAAACCAAATGGGAACAAAGACTACCCTAAAAAATGGACATGGAGAAAAATATGAAAGTGAATATCATCCATTACCATGTGTCACCCACTCCAAGAAAGGATCTCAGATAGGTGAATGTCTTCTCTGTGAAGCTCTTGGTGAAAATGTCAGCAGTTTTCTCTACATATGGCCAATATTGCAAGGCTATCACCTGATCATGCACCAAGCTCATAATGTAGTGCATGTGTATCTCAATGTGTTTGGTCCTATGTCTCTACACTGTATTAGTGGAAATATTTATTTCACTTTTATTACCACACCAAATGATTGTGGGTGAATCAAATGCAAATCCAAGTTCCCGAAGAATACCTTGCAACCACACACATTGTGTAGTTGCGTTCATTGCTCCTCTGTACTCTTCCTCAACTGAAGAGAGGGATATGTTGTGTTGATTCTTGAATGAAAATAATATGGGACCATGTGAAATAATTAATACATAACCTGAAGTGGATTTCATGTGAATGGAATATCCAACCCAATCAGAATCAGTAAATCCAACTAGTTCTAGTGGAGAACTGACAACATAGTGTACCCCAAAGTGTCTAGTTCATTACACATAATGCAGGATCCTTTTGGAATCCTTCCAATTTATATCATGATTCTTATACATATATATAGAAACATCACCTACAGCATATTCCAAATCAGGTCAAGAGTGTGTAAGATATAGTAGACTCCCAACTAGTTTTATGTACAATGAATTGTCCACCAATGGAGATGCACCAAATTCACCTAGTTTTATTCTTGAAAGGAATGGGAACTTGAATTCCTTACATTCATCCATTTTAAAATTTAATTATAGGTCTGGAGCATACTATGGTTGGATGACCTTGATCCCAGCTTCATATTTCTCAATTTCCAATCCAAGAAATTGCCTCAACAATCCAAAGCCAGTCATGGAGAATTCACTATGCAAAGAAGACTTAATTGATATAATTTATTTTGTGAAGCTAACTTTAATAAAAATATCATAAATATATAGCACTATTACCTGAAATAAGTCACCAACATTCTGTAAATACACATTAGGATCATATTTACATCTTTCAAAGCCAATCGAAAAGCAGAAAAATATCCTTCTTGGCATACCAAGCCCTGGGGGCTTGCTATTAATGTAATTGTAACTTGAGAATGTATTCACTCTATTTCTCATATATTGTAACCTGATGTTTATTCTAGGATGTTCTTGTGTCATCCCATGCCCCGATGTTTTGATCGGGAGAATCAATAATGTAAACAAGTCATGTCAAGTCATTGTGGGTAACCCTCCTATTGTCTAAGGGTTAAAGTCCCCGCATTTCCGAGGCACTGGGGTTATTAGAATATCCTATTGAGATCGGCCCTAGTAGAGTTTTAGTCATGTCAAGATTAGTATAAATAGAGATCTGGACTCTCTGTTTAGTACACATCTCATACACACTCAAGTGTACCGCATAGTTGAGGAAGAGAAAGACACTGGGGCAAGAGGAAAGAGCTTACTGCTGTCGAGAGATTGTCTTAATATTTTTGGGTTTCACTTTGGTGTTGATTCTATCTCAGAGGAATTTGTAGGGTTTTCTCCATTTATGGTTTCCCCAAGGAAAAACACTGTGTTCATTGTCTCTTGTGTTTGGTTGTTGTGCTTGTTGTTCTCTCAGTTTAAAGATCCTAATGATATGCTACCTTAATGTTGAAAAATTAACATGGTATCAGAGCTAACCTGAGAAGAAGACATTGTGCAGCTATGGGAACTAGGGATTCCTATTTTTTGGATCTATCCCCATATATTTTTAGCAAAAGAAAGGTGGAAAAAATCTTCTCCCTAGGGCGCATCTTTCGGTCGAAGCAGAATCCAATTCTGAGGTTTTTCAGTTTTGGACCTGACACTACTGCCGAACATTAGGGCTTTTCACAGAAGAGGAATTTTTCTGTGAGCCCAGGACATGATTTATATCCTCCCCAAAATCAAATTTAGGGATCAATTTCAAATCATTTGGTTGGATAGAACTTTGGGAAAGCAAAACCCTAATCTGCTCCTAAACCAGTACTGTAGGATTTCAGCTTCAAATCCAGATCCGACATCTTGACCTGGTAAGATCTAAATATTTTTTATTTCCATTTGAGGTTCTTAGTTAAGATATCTCATCATACCAACCTTGATGAAAAGATTGAGGGAGATGATAACTTCCGAGCTTGGAAGTATAGAATCTCCCTGGTCCTAGAAGAGAATGAGTTGGACTCCTACATCCATGAGGAGGTTCCAGTTCCAGAAGGAGATGAGGCCAAGCCCTTGCATAAGAAGAATTTGGTTATGGAAAAGACGATAATTGTAGATTATATCAAGGATCACCTTATTCCACAGGTGTCCTCCCTTAAGACACCTAAAGCCATGTTTGATGCCCTAACCAAATTATTTGAAGGGAAGAACATCAATCAGAAGATGACTCTAAGGAACCAGTTGAAGAATGTCAAGATCCAAAATGAGGAGACCATCCAATCATAATTCACAAGGGTCTCCCAGATCAAAGAACAACTAGAAGCTATAGATGAAGAAGTGGAGAATGCAGAAATTGTGATGACAAAATTTGAATGGCCTCCCTAGGTCATGGGATTCTTTCATCCAAGGAATATATGCTAGGAATAAGTTGGTCAAGTTCAGCAGACTATGGGAAGAATGCTCTCAAGAAGAGGCTCGGATAGTAGCTCAAGAAGAAAATATGGGAAATGAATATCAAGCTCTCACAGTACACTCAAGGAAAGGAAGAAGGAAAAAGCATCATCACCAAGGTAAGAATTCTCATCAGAAAGGTTCATCTAAACTCATATGTTATACATGTGATGAAATAGGACACTTTACTAGAAAGTATCCCATGAATAGGAATGGATCCAAGAAGAAGAATAACTCCAAAAAAAAACATCATGCTCACACTACTGAGGATGATGATCCTCCAAGGAAGAGAGTAAAGCAAGAAAGTGAAGACTCTTCAAGCGAGGATGAATATGTTCTGATTTCCACTCTCATAGGAACTGTCACTCATGGAAGAAAATATTGGATTATTGACAGTGGGGCTTCCAAACACATGGCAGGTTTCAAAGAATACTTTGAGAAAATATCTGAACATAATTCACCCCATAAGGTGAATCCAGGATATGACTACCAATATCCAAAAAAAGATAGTGGTGAATCCTCCTACAAGCTAGACTCTAGAAAGTCTATAAAAATGAAGGATGTTCTATTTGTACCAGGACTCAAGAATAAAATTCTCTCTATATCTGCACTGGATGCAAAAGGCATGAGGGTTGCATTTATACATGGCCAAGTTATCATGTGGCCAAGAGGAAATACTATTTACGATGCAATAGTGATTGGAGAACAAGAAGGAGGTTTATACAAGTTGAAGGGCCATTCAGAACAAGCTATGGTCCATGACATAGTAGAGCCAAATGAACTATGGCATAGAAGGATTGCGCATGTATATTACAGAGCACTACCACTTGCATGAAAATATGTTGAAGGTCTTCCAGAAATTCAAGCAAAACATGAAGGGGTCTGCAAAGGATGTGCGAAACGGAAGAATACAAAGAAGACATTTCCAAGTAGCAAGAGAAAGGAAAAAGGAATCTTGTAAATCATCCACTACGATGTATGCGGTCCAATGTCATCAAGTTCGCTAAGCGGTTATGTATACTATGTTTCTTTCATTGATGACTTTTCTAGGAAGACATTGATTTACTTCATGAAGAACAAAGATGAAGTGTTCAAAAAGTTCAAGGAATTAAAAGCCTTGATCGAGAACCACACAGAAAAGAAGATCAAGACCTTTCGATCAGATAATGGTAGAGAATTCACATCAAATGAATTCAAAGAATTATGCAAAGAATCATGGATTAAGAGGGAGTTTTCCACTCCTTACAATCCAAAGGAAGAATATAACTATCATGGAAGCTACAAGAGCAATGCTTCATGATCAGGATCTTCCTATACATCTATGGGCAGAAGCAGCCAGAACAACGGTGTATGTACATAACCATACTCCACATAGAGTACTCGAGAATAAGACTCCTAAAGAAGTCTTGTCTGGCAAGAAACCAAAATTCAGCCATATCACAATATTCGGTTGTCTAGTTTACATATACATAACAAAAGAGAAGATAACAAAACTAGATCCTTCAGGAAAGAAGGGTATATTTGTGGGATACTGTGAAAGCTCGAAGGCTTACAGAATATACTTCCTAGGATACAAGAAGATCGACATCAACAGGGATGTAAAATTTGATGAAGACACAGCTTACAACAAATATATAAAGAGACATGTTGAAGAACCTAAAGAATCCAAAGCTCCCAGAATTCATGATACAACCATGAATGAAGAAATTCAAAAAGAAGATCGAGAATTTGAAGAACCACAAAGACCTATAGATCCATCTCAGGAGAAGAATCCTCAGAAGAGGAAATGTGCTTGGGTATGAGAAATTATCCAAGGTGGAGAAAGATATGGGGCTCCAGAAGAAAATCACAGAGAAAGAAAGAGAACCAGATCTTGCTCTGGATATGTAGCCTTACTATGTGACTTTATCAAAGAAGAACCTTCCAGTTATGAAGAAGCGACAGAACAGAAAGAATGGAAGGATGCGATGATTGAAGAATATCAATCAATCATGAAGAATGATGTTTGGGATGTTGTCCCAATACCAGAAGGGAAGTTAGTTGTAACTTCCAAATGGATCTACAAGATCAAGCATGATGCGAACGGTAGCATAGAGAAAAATAAGGCAAGTTTTGTGGCTCGTGGCTTCTCATAGAAGGAAGGAATAGACTATGAAGAAACCTTTGCTCCTGTAGCCAAATACACTTCCATCATATCAGTACTTGCTTTGGCTGTAGTAATGAAATGGAAGATAAACCAAATGGATGTCAAGACTACTTTCTTGAATGGTGTAGTGGAAGAGGAAGTGTATGTAGAACAACCACTTGGTTTTGAGACACATGATAAGGAGTCTCATGTGTGCACACTGAAGAAAGCCCTATATGGTTTGAAATAGGCACTGAGGACATGGTACGACAGGATTGACATCTTTCTATCCAGTTTGGGCTTTACCAAGAGTAAAGCATATTACAACCTTTACTACAAGGTTGAAGATGGAAACCCATTGATGCTTCTATTGTATGTAGATGATATGTTTGTAATAGGTATGGATGGGTTGATTGCTGATACGAAGAGAAATCCTACTGTCGAGTTTGAAATGAAGGACTTGGGTATGATGCATTATTTTCTAGGTATGGAGGTGTGGCAAAATACGGATGTAATCTCCCTCAGACAAGGGAAGTATGCAGTAGAGATCCTGAAGAGGTTTGGGATGATGGACTACAAGACTATGGCCACACCTATGGCATTGAACCTAAAGCTATTGAGCGATGCTTCATTAGAGGCAGTTGATGATACAATGCATTGATAGATGATTGGGTCCTTGATGTATCTGACGAACATGAGACCAGACATTTGCTTTGCTATGAATACCTTGAGCCATTTCTTGATAGATACAAGAAATGTTTACTTGATTTCTGAAAAGCATATTCTGAGGTACCTGAGGGGTACAATTGATTATGGGCTCAAGTACAAGGTGAATCAGAAGATTAATCTAGAGGGTTATGTTGATTCAGATTGGGTAGGCAGCGCCATTGATAGGAAGAGAACTTCAGGGTGTTTCTTCAATATGGGATCAAGTGTGATCTCTTGGTTTAGTAGGAAGCAATCATGTGTGGCACTAAGTATAGCTGAAGCAGAGTATGTCGCAGCTTGTTCAGCTAGTTGTGAGGCAATATGGTTGTGGAAGATATTGTTTGATTTATTTGATCTCCAGATGGATGCTACTTGTATACATTGTGACAACGAGATTTGGGTGAAGTTGTCAGAGAATCCAGTATTCCATGACAAGTTGAAGCATATTGAGATCAAGTATCACTATATCAGGGATATGGTGCAGAGGGGAGTAGTGAAGCTCCAGTATGTTGCGATGGAGGAATAGATAGCCGATGTATTAATGAAGCCATTAGCTAGGGTGAAGTTTGAGTACTTCAGGGAGAAGCTTGGTGTTCTCTAGATCGAGGTTTCCTCCAAGGGAAAGTGATGATTCCCATAGCCATTTTGACATGGTCAGAGGATTGGTTCCTTCCTTGGTCAGATGTAAGGGCTAAGCCATTATGTTATGGTGAGAGGATTGGTTCCTTCCATGTCAGATATGAGTGTTGAATTCCATTCTTGGTATGGAGGTACCTGGTCAGTTACCAGGAACACTTAGTCTGGGACTGAGAGAGCCATTCTGATGAGTAGGTCAGATGTAAGGGCTGATCCATTCTATCATTGTTAAAGGATTAAGTTCCTCCCATGTCAGATGTGAGTGCTGGCCATTCTTTCAAGTAGGACAGATGTAAGGGCAACTACTATTCTGGGAATGGAGGCACCTGGTCAGTTACCAGGTAGCTCAGTCTAGGACTGGGGGGCATTCTGATATGACTGTAGGATTGGGTCCTATTTGATTAGATGTGAGTGCACTCCCTTCTAAACATGCATGTTGTATTGGTTCCTTGCATGTGTTAGATGTAAGTACAGAGCCTTTTCGAAAACGTATGTTGGATTGGTTCCTTGCATGTGTCAAATCTAAGTGCTGAGCATTTTTTAACATGCATGTTGGATTGGTTGCTCGCATGTGTCAAATGTGAGTGCTGGGCCTTTCTAACAGGATTGTGGGATTGGTTCCCACATGGTTAGATGTGAGTGTTGGGCATGCCTTTCTGATATGATTATAGGTTAGTTCCTACATGATCAGATGTAAGTGTTGGGTGAAGACCTACATGGTGGCTAGGCCTACATCCAACATGAAAAAGGGTTTTCTCTATAGAACTTCCTATTACAAGAAGAATCATGAGATAGAACCCATGAAGATTCAGTATTGATGATCCAGCAGAGATGATCCATATGGAGGGAAGATCCAGATCTAGAGATGATGCTCCAGAGATGATCCAGATCGAGGGATGATCCAGATCCAAGAATGATGCTACATATGATCTAGATCGAGTGATGATCTATATCTAGTGATAATGATCCAGATCGAGTGATGATCCAGATTCAGAGACAAAGATGACTTGAAGACAAAGAAGACTTGAAGATGAATATGACTTGAAGATGCAGATGATAAGAAGACCCAGAGAAGAAGACCGATGATGAAAATTGTGTCGAGAGAATACATTCCTAGTTAAGATAGAGTGTTAATGTAATTGTAACTTCAGAATGTATTCATTTGTATTACTCATCTATTATAACCCGATGTTTATTCTGGGATTTTCTTGTGTCATGTCATGCCCTGATCCTCTGATTGGGAGAATAAATAATGTAAACAAGTCATTTCAAGTCATTGTGGGTAACCCTCCTATTGTCTAAGGGTTAAAGTCCCCATAGTTCCGGGGCACTAGGGTTATTAGACTCTCCTAGTGAGGTCGGACCTAGTAGGATTTTAGTCATGTCAGGATTAGTATAAATAGAGAGATGGACTCTCTATTTAGCACACATCTCATACACACTCAATTGTAGCGCATATTTGAGGAAGAGAAAGACACTGGGGCAAGAGGAAAGAGCTTACTGTTGTCAGGAGATTGTCTTATTGTTTTTGGGTTTCACTTTGGTGTTGATTCTATCTCAGAGGAGTTGCGAGGTTTTATCCACTTATGGTTTATTCGATGAAAAACACTGTGTTCATTGTTTCTTGTGTTTTATTTTTTTGCTTGTTGTTCTCTTAGTTTAAAGATGCTAATGATATGCTAGCTTAATGTTGAAAAACTAACACTTGCTTGAGGCCATCGAGAGAATTCTTTAACCTACATACAAGTGAAGAATCCTGAAAAAAAATTTAAGGTTTCTGCATGTATATCTCCTCTTGAAGGTCACCATGAATAAAATCACTCTTCACATCCATGTGGTGAACCTCTGAGTGCTTAGATGCGGCAATGGCTAAAACTAGCCTGATTGAATCCATCTTTGCAACCGGTTCAAATGTCTCTCTATATTCCATTCCTTGGAGTTGATAGAAGCCTTTGGAAACTAACTTTTCCTTATAGTTGATCTCTTAACCATCAGCATCCAATTTTATCCTATAGAACCACTTGCATTGCACTCATTTCCTTTTGGAGGGAAAGGGAACCAATTCACAAATCTCATTGTCTTGTAATGATTTGAACTCTTCTTGTAGGGTTGTTTTCCATATTGGGTCAAGTAATGCTTCTTGATATGTTTTAGGATAATATCCAACCATCATAAGTCATCTCTAAGAAATATTAATTCACAATCAGAGGAAGCATTGTGAAATTGATATCTAGTCTTCCTAGAATGACGAGGATCACCAACAAGATCCACAACTGCTTCAATGATTTTCTCAGCCCACTTTTATGAATGGGTGAGTCAATATCTGATTGCATGTCATAATAATCATTATAACTATAAAAATCATAAAAATAAGAAAAGGATTCATCACTTACATCATCATGGAGTGGAGCATGTGAGCATTCCCCATAAGCTAGTTCGGTCTCTTGCATGAGCTCTTCTTCGAACTGTACACTCATTTGAATGAATTTATTCTGAGATTAGGGATACAAGAGCTTGTATCCCTTTTCATATTTAGGATATAGAACCATGATGGACTACTTTCTTTTAATTTTCAATTCCTTTCTCTTCTGTAGAGGAATCCTATCCCAAGCCTTTGAGCCAAAGACCCTGAAATGAGAAACACTTGGCTTGTGACCACTCCAAGGCTCATTAGGTGTTTTTCCATCCAAATATTTGTGAGGATATATGTTTTGAACATATTTAGATTATTTAATGTCTTTATCCCATAGTTTATGATTCAAATCCTTTGCTTCCAACATACTGGTTTCCATCTCCTTGAGAGCCTTGTTCTTGCACTCTGCAACACCATTTTGATGTGGTGTGTAGGGCACCAAATATTACATTTGGATGCCACATTGTTCACAAAGTTGCTGCAAAATATTTTTCACATACTCATTTCCATTTTCAGTCCTAATGACCTTGTTCTTATTCCCACATGCATTCTCAACCAGGGATTTCCATACTTTGAGAGTCTCAAAAACTTCAGATTTTAGTTTGAGAAAATATACCCAACATTACCTTGAGAAATCATCTATGAAGGTGAACACATACCTTGAATTCCCATAATAGGGTGTTGGAAGAGGCCCCGTGAGGTATGAAATAACCAAATCAAGTACTTGGGAATATCCCCTTTCCTTTCCTTTCTCATAGTCGTGCTCAACATGCTTTCCCACTACACATCCTATGCATGTACCATTTGAGAACTTGATAGAAGGAATCCCTTCCACCATGCCTTCTTTGATTAATTATTGGAGGTATCTGTAGTTGATATAGAAATATCTCTCATGACACAACTTTCTTGTCTCATTATCATGTGACGGGAGCACATTCCCTTTAAAGTAGGGGAGGAAGTGAGAGAATTTGTACATTCTTGCATTATGGTTAGCAAAACCTAATGGCACAACTTTTCCTGTAGGTATTTCTGATATCTCCACTGCATCTGGAGTAAATGTTACTCTCTTGGCCTCACCAATGTGTGTCATTTCATACACTAAGAGTATGTTTGCTGCTACATCAAGAACAAACAACACATTCTTGTAGTACTCATATTCAATATCGATGTTGGCAATCCCTTTGGCCTGGATTTCTGAATCATCACCCATTAAAATGGATGGTCCACTGTAAGGATACATGGACGAGAAGGAATATTGCATGGAGGACATGTTCTTGGAAGCTCCTGAATCTATGATGAAGGAATAATATCTTAAAGAACCAACAACCAAAGCATGGAACCTCTCTTTGTTGTCTGATCTTGAACCACCATCTTTCTTCCTTGTGCCTTTTGGAAGAGGGATGTTGTTCTTCTCGAGAATTTGTGCCATCATCTCTATGTTATTATTCATGCATGCACTCTCTTGATGCCACCCCTTGTGACAATAAGTGAATTTGGTCTTCTCTTGCTTCTTCTTATCCTTGTCCTTTGTAGGATTCGATCCTCCATCTAAATATTTGGGTTTCTACTACTTATTATTCTCTTGTTGCTTCTAATCTCTGGTTATTTATTGCCTTTGGATATATTAGAAACACATGGAACAAGGGATTGATCCTTACTGGATTTTATGGTGCCCATTTATACTAGTGTGTCTTTCTCTTGTGTCAATGACTCCATGAAGTCTTCCAGTGATGGCATCCTCCAATTTCGAGTTATGAACTTTCTAGAGTGGAATGTAGACACAAACATAGAGTACTCTTTCCCTAGATTCAAAATTATTAACAATATAAGTTTCTCCTCTTTCCTCTCTATGCCATAATGTTTTAGTGGAAGCACCAACGATTTGAACTTGGTGAATAAGTCTTGGATTGTCTTAAAGTGAGCTGAACTCATTGAGATTAGTTCATTTTTGAGTTGGTGACCTCTCATCTCATCAATCTTCCCAAACAATGCTTCAATATTGAGCCATACTTCATTGGGATTTGTCAAACTATCTACATGGAAGAGTAAGCCTCTTGAAATGATGACAAAAATCATTCCAAATGCTTCATCTAGCCTTTTGAATTAATCTGATTTCTCCACAGCAGAGTTGGGTTCGACTTCAATCCCCATGGTGACTCTGTACAAGCCTTTTGACCTTAGTTGGATCACCATTTTGGCCTTCCATTCGAAATAGTTGAATTAGGTCAGCAACACATTAGTCTCCTCTATTTATGCTTGTGCACAAAGTGACAAACTATTGATTGTACTTGCAATACAAAAACTTGAAATTCTCTTGAAAATTCCCTAAACAACAACTCAAACACTTTGGATTTGATTTGCATCTACAAAGAGATTTGATACCATGTGATAATTGATTCACAATAGGACCTAGGATCCAAGGGGATTCTCACAATTCGATATTACACACAAATTATGCACAAAAATAGAAGAAAGAATGAAAATATCATACACAAATTTAGTGAATAATTGAGTTTATTATGATTTTCCAACATGTTGATGTATTTGTAACTTCGGAATGTATTCACTTGTATATTTATTATTGTATTTAATTATACCCTGACATAGATGTTTGTTCCTCTAATCGGGAGAGTCATTAATATAATAAAGTCATATAAATTCTTTGAGGTTAACCCTCCATTGTAAGTCGGGGAAATAGTCCCCACAATTGAGTTGAGGTTAGACCTCCGTTGTAAGTTGGGGCAATAGTCCCAACAGTTGAGGGGTATTAGGGTTATTAGACTCTCCTAGTGAGGTTGGCCCTGTAAGATTAAAATTCAAGTGCAAAACAAGTATAAAAATAGAGTGAGACTCTTTATTTCGAGCACACACACACACACACAAAACTGTAGCGCATGAGTGAGAGAGAAGGAGCTCGCACAAGTGAGAAAGAGAACATTTGTTGAAGATTAACTTTTTGTTTTTGGGTTTTACTTTTCCTATTGGTGCTCATTCTATATCCGAGGAAGTTGTGGGGTTTTATCCTTTATTTTTTCCCCGAGGAAAACTCTTTGTGTCTCTTGTGTCTTGAGATTATTGTTGTGCATGTTATTCTCTCAGATAAGATCCTAGATCATATTGATTAAATTATAAAAATATAACATGGCATTCGAGCTAACCTGAGAAGAAGACACTGTGCAGCTACAAAATCTAGGGATTATTAATTTTTGGTTCTCACTCCATAAATCATCAACAAAAGGAGTCTAGGCTAACTCTCCATTGAAGGGTGCATATTTCTGTCAAAGCAGAATTGATTCTGGGCATTTTCCATTTTTGACCTGTCACTGCTGCGGGAAATTAGGGATTTTCATTGAAAAAGAATTTTTTAGTGATCCCATAATAGGATTTCTCTCCTCCTCAAAATCGAAATTTAGAGACCAAGATTGAATTTTTTTGTTGGATAGAACTCCGGGAAAGTCAAACCCTAAAAGACTAAAATTAGTAATTTTGGTGCATTCGCTATATCTCGAGATTGGATAAGGAGCAAGAACCAAAAAATTTACATGCCAAAGATGAATTCTTAATGAACTCTTTTTAAATTTTTCATCCTCATATTCACAATATTCTATGAGATATGATTCATCTAATTTAGGGTTCCAGCCTCTTCCAGGATTCAGCCTTAAACAGGTGACCTAGGGAAAAATGTTGTATCTCGGGCTACAAATGTCCAAATGTAATTTCTCAAAATGTTCTAGATAGAGAATGAAATTTAATTTATGTGGTAAATTTTTCATACCTTGAAGGTGAAACAGTGACACATGGAAGTCCATACAATTTCGTTATTCTAAAAAGTCCTCAAATAAGTCATATTGGAAAAACGTGCATAATTCCCAATTAGTGAAACCCATTATGCTGTAATCTATGGTGTTAGAAAGAGAACAAAAAAGGATATACCTCAGTGAAAATTTTTAGACACTATAGGATCCAAAATTTTGGAGATACCGCAAAAACAATATCAAGCATGTTTGTAGAACAAATTGGAAAACTAGGGCTTCTTGTTCCGGTAGCTTCCCTCCACTGTTTTCAGAAAAGGTGTACATTGGACAGCTCACCTTGAAGAGGCCCATATTTATATCCAATAAGAAGTTTGAAATTCCATGTTTTGAAAACTGGGGTTTCTCTAACAAACCCTAGATCCACCAGCTCTAGAACTAGGATGGACACCTCAAATTGGTAAGATCTAAACATTTTCTATTTACATTTGAGGTTCTCATTTCAAAATGAATAATCACACCAACATGATGAAAATATTGGTGAAGCTGAAAACGACCAAGTATGGAAGTATAGGACCTCTATGATCCTTGAATAAATTGACTTGGATCAGTATTTTAGTAAGAAAGGTCTAGGATCCAGAGGTAGATGAGGCTAAGGCTAGAGAAAAGAGAATCATTTTAGATTCTATTAAAGATCATCTCATCCCTCATGTGTCATCCTTGAAGACACCAAAAGGAAGTGTTTGATGCTATGACAAAGAAATAGAAGAAGAATAAGGTATTGTTATAACCACCTTGAATGTCCTCCCATGATCATGGGATTCATTAATTCGAGGAATGTGTGCCAAAAGGAAGTTATTACCTTCAACAGACTCTGGGAAGAGTGCACACAAGAAGAAGCTTGACTCATAATAAGAGAAACTAAAGATCAAGCTCTCAAGAAGATCCATCAAGTGATGAGGAATACGAAGAACTCAATTCTTGAAGAACCTGTTATCCATCTTAGCATTTGGATAAGAAATGATGATGTCATGAATGAATAAGGTGATGAAATTGAAGGCTCAAGAAGGAGTACACCCACCAAACAAATAAACATAAGTATTTGAATTTTCTTTTCATATATATATAGTTGTTTATATGCCATTGCTTAGTTGTGAAATATGCATGATAGAATGACAGTATAATACTAATATGCATGTGATGGGTAAGTATCCCATGGTAATATACAGCTCTCCATTTCTACTTATCTAGAATGAAACCTCTTTGATAATATATTGTATTAGTGCAAAATCTCAATTATGTCATGGTAGAGATGGAAGGAATCTAGAAAGTTTCCATTAGATATGGATGAATGTTGTATTGGCCAAAATAGTTGCATGATTATATCATTATGCATAATAATTTTCCATTATGAATATCCCTTATGAAATGTTTCTAACCATACGGCTGGTTCATTTGACTTATAGGAAAGATAATGTAAAATATCCTACAAGAAAATAAGGAATAGACTTGTTCAAAGAACAAGGGATGACAGTTCAAGAAATAATCCAAAATTAATAATAATATGATGATACTTTAAAAGAAAAAAATAAGGCCGTGTACGAGCTCAAAAGGCACCCATGGGATAACACATACATGAGGAGCTTGAAGATCACCTATAGTGATGAATATCTTAACCTTTTATACAAGGTTGAAGATGGAAGCCTATAGAGGATGACAAGTTCACAGATGGGTGCGAGAAGAAATTTTAAAAGGGTTCAAGATAGAGGATCTCAGTATCCAGTGAGCCTAGATGGATACATAAAATATTAGTAGTAGAGGAAGCTACTTGTCACTTTAGTAAACAATGTTTCAATGCAGAGAGTATGAAAGGCAGAGGGAGAATAATGCTCTACTTCAAAAGGAGTGACTACAAAATATTCTGAAGTTCGACATGGTACAATAGGATGGAAAGATTACTGATGGCTCTAGTATTTAATAAGAGTAAAGCGGAATCGAACCTTTTCTTCAAGGTTGAAGGCAGAAGACTAGTAATGCTCGTATTATATGTTGATGACCTGTTCCTAACAGGAAAATAGGAACTCATTAAAGATGTAAGAAGGAGACTTGCTGTCGAATTCGAGTTAAAGAACTTGAGTATGATGCACTACTTTCTAGGCATGGAAGTGTGGAAAAGTGTGGATGGAATCTCCCTTGGAAAAGGGAAGTATGTAGTGGATATCTTGAAGAGGTTTAGGATGATGGATTGCAAGGCCATGGCCACACCTATGGCATCGAACCTAAATCTATTGAGTGATGATTTATCAGAGACGGTTGATGCCACGATGTATCGTCAAATGTTTTGTTCATTGATATTCTTGATGGATCTGACACATGATCACATGGTTGCAAAGCATGTAGTGAGGTACCTGAAGGGTATAGTTGAGTGTGGGATCAAGAAGACTAACCTGCAAGGTTATGTTGATTTGGATTGGTAGCGCCAATGAGAATAAGAGAACCTTGGGATGCTTCTTCAGTTTGAGATCCAATATAGATTACTAGTTTGGAAAGATGGAGTCCTGCATGGCACTGAGTACAACCAAGGGAAAATATGTTTCCACTTGATCGGCTATTTGGTGTGGAAATTGAACCAAGTGATAGATTAATTTTACTCAAAACAATTAACAATTGATCATGCAAAATCACTCACAAAGAGACTGAAAATTGGAGCTAAACACTAAACTGTATTAAATCAGTGTACAATAGCCAACCCTGTAATAACATAGGTTGCTGAATAAATAACATACATCAGGGATTTGAATGCATGAGGAGCAATTTGAATCTAGCATAAAGCATGCTTACTAAAAATAAGCAAATCCCCCATAGGTGTAAAAAGATGATCCCAAATCTGTCATGGAGCTCACGAATTGGAAAAATGGCTTAGGAAAGCTAAAGAGTGGTGGAATGGCAGCTCATACATGATTTTGCATGGAGAAAAGAGAGGAGGATGTGTAGGACAAAAAACTAGTCAACCTCACCTAGTCTAGCTATTCCTTTTGCCTTAAAACACTGAAAAAGCAGGGAATAAAGCAGGAAAAGTAGAAGGGCGCCTAGGAGGCCAAGAATAAAGAAGATTTGATTTCTTGGGATTTCCCATGCGCTACATGAGTCAAATAAGGCAATTTTGACCACTATGGATAGGTAATAGACAACTTGCACAAGGTGGGACACATGAACTAGGCTAATAAGACAGAAATAATTAAATTAATGTCTAAATGGGTAAACTATGGGTTGATTATTCTAACACCCCCCCTTAATCCTGACTTATGAGTAATATATCAGAAAATTATAGGGCCTAGCAATAATGCTTAGTCACCCTTTACATACTGCATGTCCATTTAAACAAGGAAAGAGGCAAAACCAACTTGGGAAAATCCTCCCTTAAACATGGACTATAAAACAAAATTGTAGAATATTGTCTTCACTCATGCTTTCACAGCATGATCAGCAATCCCCAACAGTGATTTGAGATTTCTGAATTTCTTCTCACAAAATACTTTGGTGAAGATATCAGCTACTTGTTCTGAAGATGAACAGAAGAGTAGGTGAATGGTGCCATCATGCACAAGTTCTCTGATGTAGTGCATATGGATCTCAATGTGTTTGATTCTCTGCTTCTGAACTGGATCTTTGCATATTCAAATGGTACTATAGTTATCACAGTATATGGTAGTTGATTACTCTAGCTCGAATCCACACTGTCGAAGTAAACCCTGCAACCATAAACATTGAGTTGCTACATTAACAAGTCCTCTATACTCTGCTTCTGTAGATGAGAGTGCAATGGCACTCTGTTTCTTGCTTGGCCAGCTGATTGGCCCTTCTGCAAGCATGAACACGTATCCTGAAGTGGACTTTCTATATGTGCTATCACCTACCCAATCACTGTCAGTAAATCCAATCAAATCAAGATTAGATTTTGCTTTATAGAAGATCCCATGTGTCCTTGTTCCCTGAATAAAGTTAAGGATCCTTTTGGCTGCTTTCCAATGGATCTCTTGAGGCTGATCCATGAATATAGAAGCCACACTTACTACATAACAAATATCAGTTATAGTATGTGTCAGATACAACAAACATCCAATCAATTGCCTATACAGTGTATTGTTTACCATTGGTGAAGAATCAACTTCTTCCAGCTTCACTCCTGAAAGGAAAGGAGTTTTGCTTGCTTTGCAATCCTTCATTTTGAATTTCTTTAGCAAGTCCAAGGCATATTTGGACTGGTGCAACTTGATTCCATCTTTGGTTTGAGCAATCTCAAGCCCCAAAAATTGACTTAAGAGCCCCAAATCTGTCATGGAGAAGGCTTGGTTCATAGCTCCTTTTAAGGAAGCAATCTCAGCCTGTGAGCTTCCTGTAATGAGGAGGTCATCAAAATATAACACAGTGATCATTAATGAACCATTAACTAACTTCAAATAGACATTTGGATCTGATTTGCACCAAACAAAATTCAGTGATAGCAAGAAGCTATCGATCTTGGCATACCAAGCCCTGGGGGCTTGCTTTAGCCCATACAATGACTTTCTCAACCTGCACACAAGAGAAGGGTTAGTATCAAAACCTTGAGGCTGCTGCATATATATCTCTTCAGCAAGATCTCCATTCAGGAAGGCACATTTGACATCCATCTGATGTACCTCCCATTGCCTTGAGGCTGCAATGGCTAAGGCTAGCCTGATGTAATCCATCTTTGCCACTGGGGAAAAAGTCTCATTGTAATCTATGCCATGAACCTGTGAGTAGCCCTTGGATACCAATCTAGCCTTGTACTTTAGTGGTGAACCATCAGCAGCAAATTTGGTCTTATAGACCCACTTACACTGTACTAGTTTTCTCCCTGGGGGAAGATCCACTAGCTCCCATGTCTTGCTCTTCTGGAGTGAGCTGAACTCCTCCTTCATGGATGTTTTCCATATTGGATCTCCTACTAATTCTTCATATGTTTGAGGATCAGAATCCACCATCAAATAGCATTTTTCAGAAAACATAGGATCCTTCATGCACAGATCACTCTCAAACTGAGATCTAGTCCTTCTTGGGTCATTGGGATCCCCAGCTAGCTCACCTGCTGCATGTAGTGTCTTGGCTGCCCATTTCAGCCTTTTAGGGATATTAGGGTCTGCAATAAACTCATTTCCATCAGAAAAATCAGAATAAGCATGTTCAAAAAAATCTTTACTTACTTCTTGAGGTTCAGGTGGTGAAGAGGCTTCACCAACTTCCACTACTACAAGGGGTTCTTCTTCAAACTGAACACACCTTTCAATGAAGGATTTGTTTGTGCTCAAATTTATCAACTTGTACCCTTTTTAATCTTCAGAGTATCCAACAAAAATACACTCTTGGCTTTGGGGCTGCAAATCCTTCCTCTTCTATGTCGAGATTCTAGCCCAAGCCTTTGAGCCAAAAATCCTGAAATGGGTCACATCTGGCTTGTGCCCACTCCATGCTTCGAAGGGAGTCATGACATCAAGATTTTTGGGAGGAACCCTATTCTGGATATAGGCTGCACAGTTGATAGCTTCATCCCAGTACTTTGGTGGCAAAGTTTTGGCCTCCATCATGCATGTTGTCATCTCCTTCAGTGATCTGTTCTTCCTCTTAGCAACACCATTTTGCTATGGTGTGTAAGGGATAGAATGCTGCATCTGAATAAATGCATCTACACAATAATTAATAAACTCAGACTTGACATACTCACCACCATTGTCAAATTTGAGGGCCTTGAGTTTCCTTCCAGACTGGTTTTCAACCAAAGCCTTAAAGACTTTGAATAGGCCAAAAACTTCAGACTTCTGTTTCAGGAAGTGAACCCAGCAATACCTGGAAAAGTCATCAATAAAATTCAATGCATATTTGGCCTGAATCATGGAAATATGAGGGAATGGGCCAGCAACGTCACTGTGGATCAACTTGAGGGGTGTAGAGGTTCTCTCATGACTAGCTCTCTCAAATTTGTGCTCTGGATGTTTTCCTAGGATACAACCTTGGCAGACTCCTTTGGAAAATTTTATCTTGGGAAACCCTATCACCATCTCTTTTTCACTAAGATCAGAAAGATACTTGTAATTTAGGGGGCCAAATCTTTCATGCCACAGCTTGTTGGCTTCATTAGCATGAGTGAGAAGATCATAGGGATTTGAGTAAGGTAGGAAGTGTGAGAACATGTATACCTTTTGAGCATGATTTGAAACTCCTTTTGCAATGACTCTACCACTTGAGATCTCCGTGATATCAAATTCATCGGGGGAGAATATGACCTTCTTAGGAGACCCAGTGTGGGTCATCTGATAAACTGACAGGAGGTTGGAGGCGAGACCAGGCACATACAGCACATTGCTGAACTGACCATGATCAATATCTATCCTTCCTTTTCCTTTACTTTCAGTGAGAGAGTCATCTCCCAGTACAATAGATGGTCCTTTCGACATGTCCAGTGAGGAGAAGGCCTCCTTAGTCGAAACCATGTGTCTTGAATCTCCAGAATCAATGATAAAACTGGGTGAGCTTGATGTGCCAACAACTAGAGCATGAACTCTCTCTCTGTCATCTGAACTTGATCCTCCTTCTCTCTTCTTTGAGATTTTTGGAAGGGAGATGCCATCATTCTCCAGGAGTTGGGTCAGCATGCCTATCTACTTTTTCATACAAGAGCTTTTAGAGTGATTTCCCTTATTGCAGTATGCACACTTGTTCATTTCACCTTTGTTCTTCTTCTTCTGGTAATTCTTCTTGGGACCTTGTGGATCCTCTAGAGACTGTTTCTTGTCTCTCTTTTGCTCAAGTGGCTTTTTAGCTTTCTTTTTGCCTTTTGAATCCACCTTCGAATCTCCAGCAATCAAAGCTTGATATTTGGATGGTTTGATGGTGCCCATCATCACCAGCTTATCCTGTTCTTGTGTGAGAGATTCCATGAAATATGTAAGGCTAGGCATCTTCCAGGTTTGAGCTGTCAGTTTTGTGGCATAGAAGGTCGAAACAAACACTAAATAATCAGGGCCCAGCTTCAAGAGGATGGCCAGTATGAGCTGATCATCTTTGTTTTCAATACCACACTGTTTCAGCTGCAAAACTAGTGCTTTGAACTTGGAGAAATATAGCTGCAGGGATTCAAAGCTCGTTGGACTCAGAGAAATCAGCTCATTTTCGATTTGATGTCCCCTCATCTCATCTATCTTTCCAAAAAGATCAGCAATATTCTCCCATACTTCATTCGGTGATGTCAATCCATCAAGATGGAAAAGGAGGTCTCTGGAAATACTCAGACACATGAGGCCATAAGCCTCATCCCTCCTGTTGTGCCATTTTATCTTCTCTATAGCTGCATTGGGCTCTGCTTCTGTTGCCATAGTCACCCTGTAGAGTCCTTTCTCTCTCAACAGTATCTCCATCTCTGCTGTCCATTCAAAGAAATTTAAGGGAGTCAAGATAGTTTTCTGTGATTGATCCATAGCTTAAAACATCTGTCCCGACTGTCAGTAGAAGGCTCCCAGTCACTGATGTCGAACCTGGAATACAATTTTTGAAGGAGAGAAACAATCTACAATGGCTCTGATACCATGTGGAAATTGAACCAGGTGATAGATTAATTTTACTCACAACAATTAACAATTGATCATGCAAAATCCCTCACAAAGAGACTGGAAATTGGAGTTGAACACTAAAATATATTAAATCAATGTATAATAGCCAACCCTATAATAACATAGGTTTCTGAATAAATAACATACATCAGGGATTCAAATGCATGAGGAGCAATCCGAATCTAGCATAAAGCAGGCTTACTAAAAATAAGCAAATCCCCCATAGGTGTAAAAAGCTGATCCCAAATCTATCATGGATCTCACGAATTGGAAAAATGGCTTAGGCAAGCTAAAGAGTGGTGGAATGGCATCTCATACATGCTTTTGCATGGAGAAAAGAGAGGAGGATGTGTAGGACAAAAAACTAGTCAACCTCACCTAGTCTAGCTTTTCCTTTTGCCTTAAAACACTGAAAAAGCAGGGAATAAAGCAGAAAAAGTAGAAGGGCACCTAGGAGGCTAGAAATAAAGCAGATTTGATTCCTTGGGATTTCCCATGTGCTACATGAGTCAAATAAGGAAATTTTGACCACTATGGATAGGTAATAGACAACTTGCACAAGGTGGGACACATGAACTAGGCTAATAAGATAGAAATAATTAAATTAATGTCTAAATGGGTAAACTATGGGTTGATTATTATAACATTTGGGAGGTAGTATGTGTTAGAATAATCAAACCATATTTACCTACCTTAGACATTAATTAATCCATTTTTGTCTTATTTTCCTAATTTCCAATATTCCACTCTATGCAAGTTGTCTTCCACATGCCATAGAAGTCAAACTAGCTAAAAATAAGTCATGGAGCACTTGGGAAACCTCCTGGAATTAATATTTAGCATATATTATTTATTCCATATCCTCCTTAGCGCATATCTACTTTTTCTTCTAAGTTTCCTGCTTTATTGAGATTTATGGCAAAAGGGAAAGTAAGACTAGGTGTAGTTGACTTGTTTTCTTCCCTCATCGTCATCCATTATTTTATCCTAATAAAAGCATGTATGATTTTTCTTTCTGTCACTTATTATCTTTCCTACTTGACTTTTCCAATTCGTGAGCCTCTAGGTAGATTTGGAAACTGCTTTCTGCACCTATGGGGGATTTGACTAGATTTAGTAAGCCTACTTTTTTACTATTTTGAATGGAATCCTTATGCATTCAAATATCTCATGTAATTATATATTGCAGCATCCTATTAATTCACAAGGTTTTCTATGGTACAATTATTCAATACAGATTAGTGTTATGCTCCAATTTCAGTCTCTTTTGTGTGTAAATTTGCATGTTTGATTAGTAATTTTATGAGTGCAATTGTTCTATCACTTGGGTTCAATTTTTGCATGGTATAAGAGCCTTTGTAGATCAATTTATCTCCTTCCATATTTCTATTGTAGGTTTGACATCTTGACTGGGAGCACATTCTGCTGGTTGAAGGGAACAGTTCAGAGCTATGGATCAATCTCAGAAGATCATCTTGACTCCATTTAATTTCTTTGAATGGAAGGTAGAGATGGAGATACTGTTGAGATAAAAGGGTCTCTATAGGGTGACTATGGAAACTAAGGTAGAGCCCAATGCATATGTAGAGAAAATTAAATGGCACAATAGGAGGGATGAGGCCTATGGTCTTTTGTGTCTGAGCATATCAACATACCTCCTCTTCCATCTTGATGGATTAACATCACTTAATGAAGTATGGGAGAATATTGTAGAGATTTATGGTAAGACATATGAGATGAGAGGAAATCAAATCAAGAAAGAATTGATCTCTTTAAGTCCCAACAGCTTCGAATCCCTGCAACTCTACTTTTCCAAGTTTAAAGCCCTTGTTTTGTAGCTAAAGCAGTGTGGAATTGAAAAGAAGGAAGAGAAACTAGTTTTGGCCATACTCTCAAGGCTTGGCCCTGACTATTCAGAATTTGTTTCGACCTTCCATGCCACCAAGTTGACAGCTAGAGCCTAGAATATTCCTAAGCTTGTAGAGTTCATGGAATCCCTCACATAAGAACAAGATAAACTGGTGATGATGGGCACCATCAAACCTTCCAAAGACCAAGATTTGTTTGCTGGAGATTTGAGGGTGGATTCAAAAGGCAAGAAGAAAGCTAAGAATACAACTAAGCAAAAGAGAGACAAGAACAAGTCTCAAGAGGATCCCCAAGGCTCCAAGAAGAAATTCCAGAAGAGAAGAACAAAGGAGAAATGAGCAAGTGCGCATACTGCAGTAAGGGATATCATCCTGAAAGCTCCTGCATGAAGAATCAAATTGACATGTTGACCCAAATCCTAGATAAGAATAACATTTCCCTTATTGATTGCTCAAAGAAGAGCGAAGGAGGATCAAATTCAGAGGACAGAGAGAGAGTACATGCTTTGGTTGCTGGCACACCAAGCTCACCTAGCTTCATCATAGACTCTGGAGCTTCAAGACATATGGTTTTGACCAAGGAGGCATTCTCCTCTCTTGACATGTCGAGAAGTCCACCAATAGTGCTAGGAGATGACTTTCTCACTGACAGTTTGGGGAAAGGAAGGATTGATCTTGACCATGGTAAGTTCAGTAATGTATTGTATGTTCCAAGTCTTGCCTCTAACCTCTTGTTAGTGTATCAAATAACTCACACAGGGTCTCCAAATAAGGTGATATTCTCCCTTGATTATTTTGAGATCACAGAGATCTTGAATGATAAATTCATTGCAAAAGGAGTTGTAGATCACACTTCGAAGGTATACATGTTTTCACATTTTCTACCCTACTCAAAACCCTCTGCTCTTCTGATTCATGCTAATGAGGAAAGAAAGCTTTGGCATGAAATATTTGGACATATTAACTATAAGCATCTTTCTAATCTAAGTGAAAAATAAATGGTCATAGAGTTACCAAAGATTAAGTTTTCCAAGGGAGTCTGTCAAGTTTGTATCCTAGGAAAACACCCAGAGCATAAATTTGAGAGAGCTAGTCATGAGAGAACCTCTGCACCTCTTGAGTTGATCCACAATGATGTTGCTGGTCCATTTACTCACATGTCAATGAGTCAAGACAAATATGCATTGACCCTCATAGATGACTTTTCTGGGTATTGTTGGGTTTACTTCCTGAAGCATAAGACTAAAGTTTTTGGCCTCTTCAAAGTCTTTAAGGCCTTGGCTAAAAACCAGTCTGGGACAAGACTCAAGATCCTCAGATATGAAAATGGTGTTGACTATGTCAAGTCTGAGTTCATTCAATATTGTAAATATGTGGGTATTCAGATGCAACATTCAGTCCCTTACACACCACAGCAAAATGGTGTTGCCGAGAGAAAGAACAGATTACTGAAGGAGATGGCAACCTATATGATGGAGGCTAAGACTTTTCCACCAAAGTTTTGGGCTGAGGCTATAAACTATGCATCCTATATCTAGAATAGGGTGCCTCATAAATAGCTTTATTGTATGACTCCTTTCAAATCTTGGAGTGGGCACAAGCCAGATGTGACCCATTTCAGGATTTTTGGCTCAAAGGCTTGGGCTAGAATTCCAACTGAAAAGGGAAAGGCTTTGCAGCCCCAAAGCCAAGAGTGCCTATTTTTTGGGTATTCTAAATATTCAAAAGGGTACAAGCTGATCAACTTTATAACAAACAAATCCTTCAATGAAAGGAGTGTTTAGTTCCAAGAAGAGCCTTTAGCAGCAGTTGAAGTTGGAGAGTCTTCTTCACCACCAGAACCATTGAATGTAAGTGAAGAGACAAATGAGTTTTCTGATTCTGATATCTCTGATAATTATGATTTAATTGCAGATCCTAATAGTCCTACAATACCAAAATGGGAAGCAAATACCATTCATGCAGCTGGGGAACTCGCTTGAAATCCTAGTGATCCTAGGAGGACTATATCTCAGTTTGAGAGTGCCCTGTGTATGAAAGATCCTTTGTTTGCAGATAAGTTCTATCTGATGGTTTAATCAGATCCATAAACATTTTAAGATGCAGCACATGATCCAAGATAGCAAACATCCATGAAAGAAGAATTCAGCTCACTCCAGAAGAACAACACTTGGGAACTGGTTGATCTTCCCCCAGGGAGGAAGCTAGTTCAATGTAAGCGGGTTTTTAAAACTAAGTTTTCTACTGATGGTTAACCTATGAAATATAATTAAATATTGGTAGCCAAGGGATACTCATAGGTACATGGTATTTACTACAATGAAACCTTTGCACCTGTGGCAAAGATGGACTCCATCAGGCTTACCTTAGCCATTGCAGCTTCGAAGCAGTGGGAGGTACATCACATGGATATGAAGTGTGCTTTCCTGAATGGAAATATCATTGAATATATTTACATGAAGAAACCTCAAGGTTTTGTTACTAATCCATATTTTGTGTGCAGGCTAAAGAAATCATTGTATGGGCTTAAGCAAGCCCCCAGGGCTTGGTATGCCAAGATTGATGGCTTTATGATGTCATTGAGTTTTGTTTGATGAAAGTCTAATAAAAATGTTTATTTGAAGCTGATTCATGTTTATTTGATGATTATTGTTATTTATTTGGATGACCTTCTTATTACAGGAATTTCAAAGAATGAGATTTCCTCCTTGAAGGATGCAATGAACCATGCATTTTCTATGACTGATTTGGGGTTGTTGAGCCAATTCTTGGATCTCGAAATTGCTAAATCCCAACATGGAATAAAAGTACATCACTCCAAGTATGATTTATATTTACTAAACAATTTCAACATGAAATATTGCAACCCAAGCAAGACTCCCTTCCTTTCAGGAGTTAAGCTTGAAGAAGCAGGTTCTTCTCTTATGGTAAATAATACACTATATAGGCAGTTGATTGGATGTTTTCTTTACCTTACACACACTTAACCTGATATTTATTATGCAGTAAGTGTGGCTTCAATATACATGGATCAGCCTCATGAGATCCATTGGAGAGTAGCCAAAAGGATCCTTAACTTTGCTCAGGGAACAAGAACTCATGGGATCTTCTACAAAGCTAAATCTGATCTTCATTTGATTGGGTTTACTGACAGTGATTTGGAAGGTGACAACACAGATTGAAATTCAACATTAGGATATGTGTTCATTCTTGTTGAAGGACCAATTAGCTGGTCAATTAATAAACAGATCTCCATAGCACTCTCATCTACAGAAGCAGAGTACAGAGGAGTTGTAAATGTAGAAATTCAATATTTATGGTTGCAAGAGTGTGGCTTCGAATCAGAGTTTTCACCCATTATCTATTGTGATAATCAGAGCACCATTTGAATTTGCAATGATCCAGTTTAGAGATAGAGAACCAAACACATTGATATCCATATGCACTACATCAGACAGCTTGTGCATGATGGAACCATTCACCTACTCTTCTATGCATCTTCAGAACAAGTAGCTGACATCTTCACCAAATTTTTTGTGAGAAGACATTCATCAATCTCAAATCACTGCTGTAAATTGCTGATCATGTTGTGAATCATGATTTATGACAATATTTTCAAATTTTGTTTTACTGTCAATGTTTAAGGGAGGATTTTCCCACTGGGTTTTTGCCTCTTTCCGTGGTTAAATGGACATGCAGTATGTAAAGGGCGACTAAGCCTTGTTACTGGGCCCTATAGTTGTCCAATATTTACTCATAAAATTAGGATTAATGGGGGGTTTTATAATAATCAACCCATAGTTACCTACCTTAGACATTAATTAATCCATTTTTGTCTTATTTGCCTAGTTTCCAATATTCCACTCTATGCAAGTTATCTTCCACATGCCATAGAATTCAAACTTGCTAAAAATGAGTCATGGATCATGTAGGAAACCTCATGGAATCAATATTTAACATATATTATTTATTCCAGATCCTCCCTAGCGCATATCTGCTTTTTTTGCTAAGTTGCCTACTTTATTGAGATTTATGGCAAAAGGGATAGTAAGACTATGTGTAGTTGACTTGTTTTTTGACCTAATCATCCTCCATTATTTTCTCCTAATAAAAGCATGTATGAGTTTTATTTCCATCACTTATTATCTTTCCTACTTGACTTTTCCAATTCGTGAGCCTCTAGGTAGATTTGGAAACTGCTTTATGCACCTATGGGGGATTTGACTAGATTTAGTAAGCCTACTTTTTGACTATTTCAAATGGAATCCTTATACATTTGAATATCTCATGTAATTATATATTGCATAATCCTATTACTTCACAAGGTTGGATATTGTACACTTATTCAATACAGATTAGTGTTATGTGCCAATTTCAGTCTCTTTTGTGTGTAAATTTGCATGTTTGATTAGCATTTTTGTGAGTGTAATTGTTCTATCACTTGGGTTCAATTTCCACAATATGTTTCTTTTGAAATCTAGTATTTGATTTGATTGATATGACTTGAATTTTTGTATGATTCATAGAGGAGCAATGAAGCTCCATTTTGTGATCCAGATCGAAATTTCTCGAAAGAGGGAGTTCTAGCATAGCCAGTGAGAAAGGTTGTTTGAGCATAAAACCATGGAAAAGCTCATAGGTTGCTCAGACATAATCAGCCATGTAGTTTTTCCTTGGATGTAATCAGTCTTGGAAAAGCTTGTAGCTTATCCTTGGATGTAATCACACATGATGTGATTCTATGCTAGAAATTGCCAAGAATGAAGTTTGAATACTTTAGAGAGAAGAGTCGTGTTCTCTAGATCAAGGTTCCTTCCAAGGGGAAGTGATGAGTCTGTGAGCATTTCTAACATGGTGTTATGTGGGGCCTCCCATGGTCAGATGTAAGTGCAGATCCTTTCTGACATGGTGGTAAGTGGTGCCTCCCATGGTCAGATGTAAGTGCAGATCCCTTCTGACATGGTGGTAGGCAGTATCTCCCATGGTTAGATGTAAGTGCTAAGCCTTTTAGAGATGGTTTCAAGCTGGGCCTCCCATGGTCAGATGTAAGTGATGATCCTTTCTGACATGGTTGAAGACTAGGCATCCCATGGTCAGATGTAAGTGTTGACCCTTTCTGACATTTTGGCAGGCTGGGCCTCCCATGGTTAGATGTAAGTGATGAGCCTTTCTGACATGGTGGCAGGATAGGCCTCCCATGGTCAGATGTAAGTGTTGAGCCTTTCTGACATGTTGGTAGGATGGGCCTCCCATGGTTGGATGTAATTGTTTATTCTTTTCGACATGGTGGCAGGATGGGCCTCCCATGGTCAGATGTAAGCGCTAGGCCTTTCTGACATGGTGGCATGCTTGACCTCCCATGGTCGAATATAAGTGCTGAGACCTACATCCAGCATGAAAAAGGGTTTGCTCTGTATAAATTCCTATGATGATTAGAATTGAGAGATAGAAACATTTTCTCAAGATAGAGGGAGCAGTGATGATGATGATAATCTAGATTTGATGATGATCCAACTTTGATGATAATCCAGCTTTGATGATGATCTATATTTGATGATGATCCAGTAATTAAGACTTTTTGATGATGAAATGTGTCAATACAATACCTTCGTAGCTAAGAGGGAGTGTTGATGTATTTGTAACTTCAAAATGTATTCACTAGTATATTTCTTATTTTATTTCATTATACCCTAATGAAGATGTTTGTTTCGCTGATCAGGAGAGTCATTAATATAATAAAGTCATTTAAAGTCTTTGAGTTTAACCCTCCATTGTAAGTCAAGGCAATAGTACCCAAAATTGAGTTGAGGTTAACCCTCCATTGTAATTTAGGGCAATAGTCCCCACAGTTTAGGGGTATTAGGGTTATGAGACTTTCATAGTGAGGTCAACCCTGTAAGATTAAAATTCAAGTGGAAAACATGTATAAAGAGAGAGTGAGACTGTCTATTCTATCGCACAAGTGAGACAGAGAACAACTGTCAGAGATGATCTTTGTGTTTGTGGGTTTTACTTTTTCTATTAGTGCTCATTCTATCTCTGAGGAAGTTGTGGGTTTTTCTTCTTTATGGTTCCCCAAGGAAACATTTGTGTCTCTTGTCTCTTGTGATTATTTCTATGCATGTTATTCTCTCAGATAATATCCTAGATCATATTGATTAAATGATAAAAATATAACACAACATGTAAATATGTTTGAATTATGTTTTATTACATTAGGGAGAAATAAATAGTGTTTGGAGGCCATTTGGATGTATACATGTGTCAGACTATGATTTGATCCTCAAACCCCCTAGGTGGACCAATCATATCCCTAACCAAACCAAATGGTCACGAATGCAAGTGTGAACATGGATAGAGCATGCTGGATCATAAATGAAAGCATGGTGGGCGTGGGTGAGCACATGGGTGAGTAGAAGTGGCTCTACGACAGAATAAATGCTCAAGAAAGGCCAAAAACCACCACAAACATGCACAAGTGCCTAAGGTCAAACTTATTCCCTGAATATATGGATTTGGGAGTGAACTAAGACTAATATTTCATCATTGAGTGAACTTAGGTTGTCTTAATTATCAAACTAGAGTGCCTCAACTGTCAGAGTGATCAAAGTGGAGTTCCTCAACTGCTAGTAAATGATCAACATAGCCTAAGTTTTCACCATAGAACATAGCATAAAAGCTAATGAAGTGTATCCTAGGTGTATGATCATGGTAAAAAGTTGGATTAATTCTCTAACAATTCCATATAGAAATAAGCCAATTACATTTCATTTGTTTCACATTGAATGTGGAGAGTTTTCAAATCCTTATCACTACTTAAGACATACCTCTTGTTTAGAAAGAGAGAAAATATATATGTATCAACAAATGGCCAAATTGTTGATGTAATTTTAACTTCAGAATGTATTCACTTTTATATTTTATATATTGTACCCTGATGTTCCTATCAGAAGAATCATTTATATTTCATTTTACCTCGATGTTCCTATCGGGAGAGTCATTAATATAATAAAGTCATGTAAATTAAATGAGGTTAACCCTCTGTTGTAAGCGGGAAATAGTTCCCACAATTGATTTGAGGTTAACCCTCCTTGTTGATCAGGGGGGAAAAGTACCCATAGTTGAGAGGCACTAGGGTTATTAGACTATCCTAGAGATGTCAGCCTTGGTAAGTAATTGTCAAGTCAAAAACTAATATACATAGAGAGTGAGACTCTCTATTTGACACACACACTCACCCAACTATAGCGCATAGGTGAAGACAGAAGAAGCTCACACAAGTGAGAGAGAGAATATCTATTGGAGATCATCTTTCTGTCTTTGGTTTTTACAGTTGCCATTGTTGCTCATTCTATTTCTAAGGAAGTTTCGGGGTTTTTATTTATGGCTTCCCCGAGGATAAATCTTTCTATCTATTGTCTCTTGTGATTGATTCTTGTGCATGTTATTCTCTAAGATAAGATCCTAAGATCATATTGCTTAAATGATAAAAATATAACATGGTGTCAGAGCTAACCTGAAAAGAATATTGTTAGCATCGGTATTGAACCAAAGGTTGCGGAAGGGCTCACTTCTGGGTAACATCAAAACCACTTTTGAAGAGAGAACTGGCCTTCTGCTCTTTCAAGACGGATCTCTCACTAAATGTATGACAATGCCAGATATATATATACAAATGGAAACTGTAAATAATTTATGGAATTGGCTGAAACAAAACACAACATCATTGGGTGATGGAGTCAAGATATAGAACAAGGATAATCAGAACTTAAATGCAAATGTTTTCATCACAAGGGCAAGGTAGCCACTCGATCACAGTTGATTCATATTTTTCTGGTGAAAAGGAGGAACATGAACAAACCATTAATGAAGAGCATTGTGAGAAATGAATTTCTAGATTAACTTTGGAAGAAACTTTGGTGAATACCTGAAACAACAAACAGAGCATAACAACTATGAATTCTAAGCTGTTATACCCTAAGTCTCAGATATGAAAGAAAAACAGAATGGAAAGGAAAACAGGAATAACATTGACATAAGAAAAGAAATAACAGACTGTAAGTGCGAACAACACAGGAATCCTTGTGTGAAAAAATTCGATCTCAACTCTGTGATTATAAAAATTTCTTGAAAAACATACACAGCAAAAGATTACAATGGTTTCAACCCCTTCTCCCTTTTCAGGAGGTATATTTCTAGCATTTCTATCTTTCCCAAACCGACATTTGGGAATCAAAATTGGTTACAATAAATGATGTGTTCTAAGAGCTTCTTATGTGTCATATCGGATGCAGCTTGTATGAAATGGCCAGACAATGATATATGGAGTGTGGGATGAAGAGGCACAAGAGTGTCCCATACTCCCCCCTGGATGATTTTGACTGTATATACCCTTCTAAGAGAAGCGACCATTAGGGCGAGCATGCGACACTTGGAAAATATTTCGTCGCACTGTCACCACTATTTCTAATAGGGTGGTGCGAGATGGATAGACCCAAAGTGGCGGATGGTTTTCCATGTATTAGGACCAGGGAGTGGTGTAGCGACCATGTCATAAGCTTGTGCCCAGAGCTCCATTACTTCTGAGTATGAAGTCATAGGGACCTTGGGTCACGTGGCTTTAAATTCAAACCATAACTCGAAATCATTGGCCAACTTGTCAAAGATGACCTTCCTAGATAACGCTTGTTCCATATCTCTGAATTTTTTATGGTCTGACTAGCAATCTAACAAGAAATCCTTATAATCCTTCTGAGATAGTAAAGGACCTCTCTCTTCCTAGAAAAATGGAAGTCCTATATTCGCCAATCTCTTGAACATCCTGAGGATCTCTTGGAGTTTGTGGTCAGTGATGTCTATTTGGGCCTGCACCGTCTCCATGATCCTGTGTTTAGTTATCACCCTTCAGGATCCAAAGATAACAGCAACCCAGTTTTGAAGACCAAAAATGTTAGAGGCTTTGTCTGAAAAGGAGCTTAGATAGGTTATGGCCCTTTCAGCAATCTCCAAAGGTCTTTTGTTCACTTCAACTCCTACTTCCTAGACCTGTTTTTTAGTTTCCTCAATATCTAATCCCAGGTCTGTAATAAAATTCAGATAGGGTTTGAACTTGTCAGCTTCCATGATAATCTGGTCCCATATCAGATTCTTCACGCCTTGTAGTGCAAGCTTGTCGATCACTTGCTAGCTCAACTTACCATTTTGTTGGGTCAGTTCTTGGCATTTTTCTTCGGCACTTTCTCTACCGTGTTTCTCTTTAACTCTTCAATTTGCTGCTTTAATTTGATGAGTTCGGTATCCTTTAGGCCTATATTTGACACTGACTTGGAGAGGGAGCTAGTGTCTACTTCTTCAGTTGTGCCTGTGGGATGAATTTCCTTCTCTGAAGCTCACTTTCCTTCGCTTCTAGTCTAACTTTTAACTCTATCTCACTATTCCTTAGGAGTTGGATATTTGTTTCCCATTGCCTCCCCTTTTCCTCAAGCTTCAACAGCTTAGCTTGGCTATCAGCAATCTTTGAATTCAGTGCCTCTTTCTCCTTTTTGAATTCATCCAATTCATATACTCTAGCGAGCTGAGAGCCATGGATTCTTAACCTCTTTTTCAAATCCTATATCTCTTTGTCTTTGTCATCAAGCAATTGTTGGACCACGCTTCCTTTCTGTCCACCTCCCTCCATTTGTATAGCTTCCTTCTATAAATTGTTTATTTGGGATTTAAGTGCTTTAACCTCCACTCTTGATTTTCTTAAAAGATTAGAAGTTTTAGCCTTACTTTCTTCTGACTTGGACAATTGTATTCTAGCTCTAAGCAGTCTAGTATTCAGTATGCCTCTGATCTCTTTGCTCAGATCTATAATGTCGGAATTGGGAACCCTTGAAAGGTTTACATTGAGCTCAAACACCTTGCTCCCTGCTGCCAAAGCTAAGCTGGGGGTATCAGTGGCATGATCCCTTACTGCTTTCAACGCCACATTGGGTTGAATCAACCGTGAGGTTTCACAGTATAGTTTTGTTGTCTCCTCAAAGGTTTTGTCATCTTTATATTGGTAAGACTTCAGCCACTTTTCTTTGGATGCTTGTTCATTTTTTCCTTCAAATACATACTCCTGTATCTGCGATTTGGCCACCTCGGGCTCCACCTGTTGTTGTATTTTTACTACATTCTTCTTCTTCACCTGTCCCTTTTTAGCCTGCACCAACTTCTGTCCGGGCTCTATTTTTTTCCTTTTGATCGTGCTAGTAGTGTCCAGGGCCTCAATACCCCCTCTATTTATCGAACTCATTGAGTAACTGACCAATGATGAGTATCCCCCAGCAATTGCGACCACATCAGCCAACTCCTCTTGGGGGGGATTTGCTCCATGTAGCTGCAAGCCAAAGTCCTGTTCGGCGCTGGTATCCATTGGGACAGTATTAGGGAAATTATCCCAATTCACTTTTTCTCTGAGCCTAGGCACCTCTATGTTCTCAAATGGCTGGCATTTGAGGGCCGTTATTCTCTTGGAGATAACCCGATGAGGATCATATTTTATTGCTTGGTCTTGAGGAAATCCCATGTCTCTGAGAAATTTGGAGACCAAAGGAAATGCAGCCCTGTTTCTGATTGTATATGGTCTTAATTTCCAAGGAAATACCAAATTCAAACACTTCTTGAAGTTCAAGAAGTGTTCTTCTTCGACCATGAGTTTTTGCTAGATTAACTCCAAATAGAAGATCCTGGGGGTCAAGAAATCGGACAGGATGTATGGAGAATGTACTAAGCCGTATAGTCTTATGGTTGTCCCAAAATTTGAGAGGAACTAGTCTCCTAACCTCCTGCCTTTCGACAATTGCATCATTTGTCTCATTTCAGGCAACACCCTAGGCAGTCTTTCCTAGAAAAAGACTTCATATATTTCGGCCATCAACTGGTTCATGAATTTACCATAATTAGTGGGCATTTCAGCAGTGACTACCAATTCTGGTAGTTGTACATCTTCACCATTGTGGGCTATGAACATCCTCAGTAGAAAGGACCGGAACCTGAACGTTCTGGAGTCATGGAAGTTCATTAACTAAGAACAGATTTTCTTGGCTACGAACTCATCAAACTTAAGGAGACAAGAATGACCTAACTGTCCTGGCAATTTAGGTTCGCCTGGGTAGGTATCTAAGACGACTAAAAGATTCAAAAATGACTCTAGGACATATTCATCAGTATCTAAACCTAATAACTGACTGGTCAGGGTTATACACCATTGAGTCTCTTCGTTGAACTAGCCAAGGTCAATAGGGTAAGATAGGTTGATGGGTTCACTATTAGGTTTAGAACAGGCTTTCAGGAAGGCTTCTTTACTTTCAGCAAGAGACTATGTAAAGCAAAAAATAATGTCTTCTTCTCGACAGTCTTGGGTGTGATGGGTGAATTCGTCGAGGACATCCAAGGTTTTGTGGATGGCAGAGGCTTTGACAAGGCAGACAATTTTGGACTTGGACTTATTCATGATAACTCCTTCAGTGACAGAGAAATTCTTTTCACACCACTCGAAAAGTTTAGGGCACTGGCGGGTTTGGTCGATGGAGAAAAAATGAAATAAATACTTAAAAACACCATAGGTATCCATACCCCGATTCTTACGATCTTCCAATTTTCCCCTGGCAGCTTCAATAGTTTCCCCCACCAGGAAAGTATCGTAAACCTCAGAGTTTGCATCAAACAAATGTTCTTCCGTATTCTGACCTGATACCTCTGGTTCTATATCATCTCTTACCCCCATTACTTCCATTGAGACAATTTCCAAATAATATTGAAAGAGTGTCAAGGGCCTAGCTTGCTCCGTAGCGTGGTCCCCTGGCTAGTCTGGGCTGGCGCTTTGGGTGTGATTTAGGTATTAGACAGCTTCAAGGTTTCTAAAAAAAAAAATATTTGCAACTTCGTGTGGGCCTTTTATAGATTTTTACATGTCATAGCTCTTGCGTATGTCCCGGGTGGCTTGCACCGTGGATTCACCCTCTGCGTTCTTAGACCGTAGATCTACGGGACTCCTATTCCCGCACGTGTTTTTATTTTGTGTGCAGGCCGCTTGGCCACCGATCAGGACCAACTTCCTTCGCAATCGTCGATTTAAGCGAACTCCACCCTTTTTCATGTAGTGGAGTTTTTTTTCCTCCCGTTCTATTCTGGATTGCGAAATGAATTATAGACGGTGATCTACCTTTGCTTATACCAGCACCGTTGATCAAAACATCTCGTACCTCTTTTTGTAATCTGTATTTGCATCTTACTCCTTGTAATTTTGGGATGCGAAATGGCTCCCTGTCGTAGATCTTCTCGGACCCCAATCTTGATCGTCCGATGCGCTCAATCTTTAACCCATTTCGCAAGGCTGGGGAGTGGCTTTTGGTCGGGAGATTTTGTTGTGTGAAAAGATCTGACACTGTTGATCTGCCTCTTGGCTATTTTCAGTCGTCAATCGGGAACCCTATTTAACACATCCAACACTACCCTTTAGCCCATTTTTCCTGATCCTTGGACCATCCTGCTGTTGAGCGCCACCCTGTGCATGCCATCAACTCCCTTTTTCTATCTATTCGCCACTCCTCAACGTGGCCAAAGAACGCGAGGAACACCCATGCCCAAAATTTAATTGGGTGTTAACAACCAGCTCCACAAGGTATGCTATCCTCCCAGTGAGGTAGAAAAGAATTCCCCGTAGACCCAGTGTCAAAACCATTGAAAATCTCATATAACATAACTGTCTAAAATAAGAAAGAAAAATTTAAAGGATGGTTACCTCTTCTGATCTTAGGGCCTTCTCTGTGGGCTTCAAATCTTCTAATTCACCACCAGTACTTATTGAAAAATGAAACATATTTACACTATGATAAATGGGCCTTAGTCCCCTAATTCCAAGTAATGTTTTAGGAACCTCCCATTCACTGTGCCCCCTTCATATTGCAACCCATATGGATACTCTAAAATGAAGGCGTTGTCTCCTCTGTGAGCAGCGATGAGGTAAGGACCTACCCATAAATGGTCAAAATTCCCATGTTTCCCAATATCTTCATGGGGGGCATCCCATTTTAGCACCAAGTCACCAACTTGGAAAACATCTTCCTTTATTTTTATGTCGAAGGTATTCTTGATCTTTTCCTGGTGCACTTGGACCTTATCATAAGCCTTATCCCTCACTTCACTAAGCTCAATGATTTGGTTGATTCTTCTCTGAATGCGATTTGGCTCATCTAATGGATCTTGCAGTAATTTCATGACTGGGACACCTAGAGAGGCAGGGAAAATCACTTTGGTTCCATAAACTAACTGGAACAGTGACATGCCGATATCTCTCTTGGTACTGATTATGTCAGCCTACAAGGCATACTTCAACTTGGTGTGCTAAGATTTCTTGTGATCTTCTAATAACTTCTTAATAATCCTTACAAGGCTCTTATTAAAATATTTGGCCAATCCATTCCCCTGTGGGTAATAAGCAGTGGAGTGATTCGGGATTATATGGTATTTATGGCAAAAGTTTATCATCTTCTTAGATTTAAATGCAGGGACATTGTCAGTCATGATTCTCTTTCGGTAGCCGAACCTTGATAGGATATTGTTTTCTATGAAATCCATTATCACCTCTTATGTAGCCCTCCGAGAGGATATAGCCTCGATCCATTTTGTGAAGTAATCCGTGGCAGTCAGGATCCACTTGTGTTGTCCAGAGGAGTTTGGCTTTATCTCACCTATGAATTCCAACCCCCACTATTGGAATGGAGTCTCCACCGATATGGGGTTGAGAGGGAGAGACACTACCTTCATTCTTCCTTCAAAGATCTAACATTGGTAACACTTTGTGGTTTCCTTATAAACATCTGAGAACAACGAAGGCCAATAAAATCCTGCCCTCAGGATCTTGTTTGCAGTGACTTTCTAGGAATGATGAACCCCACAGTCCCCTTCATTAAATTCCTTCGCCATGCGTCGAGCTTCATCCTCCAAAAGATAATTCAGAAATATCCCCCTAGGGTCCTTCCAGTAGAGGTATTGTTCTATGATGCAAAATTTTGTAGCTTTCAGTTTGATGGATCTAGCTCAGGTTTTGCTCAGACCAGCAGGGGGTTGTAAATTCTACAATATAAAAACAATGTCAACGTACCAAGGGGATGTAGAGAAGGCCAGTTTCACTTGCACCTCGGCTTCCTCTGGACCAAACTGACAAGCAATAAAATTTAGTTGTAGAGAATATCAATGAGATTCAGTCATCATCTTAGCCAATCCCTACCATTTGACCAGCTTTGTGGGCTTGATTTCTATGTCATACTCCATGAGTACCGCAACCCACTTGGCTCTCTTTCCTTCCGAGTCCGGCTGGGTCAGTATGATCTTCATAACACTGCATGGCACAAAGGAAATGATGTGGGAATGGAGGAGATAGATCCTGAAATATTTCAAACCTTTGACCAAGGGGTATTCTTGTTTTTCTATTATGTTGTACCTCAACTCCCCGTCTCTCAATATCTTACTGAAGAATGCTATAGGCTGCTCCTCACCTTGATCATTCTTTTGTAGCGACACTGCTGCTAAGGTGTGTTCTGAAGTGTAAGAGAATACCAAAAAATCCTTTTCAAAATCTGGGCTGATCAACACAGGAGCCTCTGAAATGGCTTGTTTTATACCTTTGAAGAATTTCTTGGCCCCGACCATCCATTTAATTTGATGATCCTTCCTTAGTATGTCGGTAATTTCCATCAGGATTTCAGCAAAGCTAGGGATGAATCTTCTTAAGAAGTTGACCTGACTGAGGAAGGATTGGACTTCTTTCTTGCTCCTCGGTTCTTCAACCTTCAAGATGCATTTTACCCTGTCTAGATCGATCCTAATCCCTACCTTTGAGATGATGTGTCCAAGCAATTTCCCCTCTTCTAGAGCGAAATTTGACTTTCTGGGGTTTAAGGAAATGCCATACCTTCTACATTTAATGAAGACCCTTTCCAATTGCCTGATATGGTCTTTAGCCCACCTGGAGTACACTGTAATGTTGTCCATGTATATCACCACAAATGTTTCCTTTTCTTCTGCAAAAACAATATCCATGGCACATTGGAAAGTAGCTCCAACATTCATCAACCCAAATGGCACCTTCACGTACATGAAAGTACCCCACGGTGTGGTGAAAGCAATTTTTTCTTGATCTTCAGGTAACACCTTCACCTGGTTGTACCCAAAAAATCCATCCATAGTAGATATTCTTTTTGATTGTACAACCCTCTGAAGGATATGGTCCATTTTTGGAAAAGGGTAATTATCTTTCAAAGATACCTTGTTCAAATTCCTGAAATCCACACACAGCCGTATTTCTCCGTTCTTTTTTTGAACGGGGGCTAAATTGGCCACCCATTTGAAAAACCTCATAGTTACTATTATCTTTGCTTCGAAAAACCTCTTCACTTCCTTCTCAATGATGGGTACTAGCATCGGATTGATCCTCTGGAGCTTTTTCCTGAAAGGTTTCTCTCTGGGTTTAATTGGAATGGTGTGCTAGATGATGGAGGTGTCATATTCTTCAAGATCTTCATAACTCCATGGAAACACATCCATGCATTTCTTCATCGGCTTCACATACCCATTTTTCTCCTCATCGAGCAACTTCTTGGACAACTTTATAATTTTCAAGTCTTCTTTAGTGATTATATTTATATCTTCCACAGCATCTTTGGCGGGTTCTACTTTAGGCTCTTTAGCTACATCATTCTGGTCGAATAGAGACTCTAAAGGTATCAGGCCCGTGGGTATATGGTTGCTTTTCAACTGGACTATATCCTCCCCCCCCAAGGATTCTTTTAGATTTCCCATGCCAAAAGCTTCCTCTCCTTCTCCTTCATCATCTAAGAGGTTTCCAGGGTTGGAGCCACCTTCATCAATGTGAGTATTTACAAACTCGCCAAACATCTCCAAAAATCTTTTGATCTGCATATCATCTTCAATGACCTGCCAATGTTTGATGTTGTATGGTATGGAAGGTTTGTTTACAATATCCACCTTATATTTCTTCTTTCGCACCGTTTGAGCTTCAAAATTCCCTGCTGCAGTTGCCAGAGAATATGCCACCATGTTTTCATCTCTGGGAATCACTTGGACTGTGTGTTTGGTGAAGAAATTCCCGAACATATCCGACACCTTGTTCCAGTAGGCTCTCATTTTCGGATGCTTAGTTTGATAAATATTAGTCACTTGATTTATTACAAGTTTTGAGTCCCCAAAAATTTGGACCCTTTTCGCGCCTACATCATTTAGTGCACGTAAGCCCAGCAACAAGGCTTCATATTCTGCTACATTGTTAGAGCATTCAAAAATTAACTTGTAAGAATGACCTTTGGCATATTTAGTGGGGGAGACAATATACACACCTACGCCAGCACTTGCTTTGGACACAGAGCTGTCAAAATACATCTTCCACGGTCCTTCATCTTTTTGACTTTCTTCCTCGACCTTCAGCTCGTCGGCTCCTACTTCATCTTTTTGTGCCCCGACGATTTTGGAATTGCAAGGAAGCTCATCATTGAAGAAGATAGAGGACCCCAAATCTGTATCGACGACATACACGTGATGGATGTTGGGTTGAGCCTGATTGCTCACTACGTAAGGAAAACTCTTCTCACTTTATAATCTCTTGTTTTCATTCCTACCATGAATGGTAGCATAATTCATGTCCATATGCAGGCTTCCCTTTAGCTTCGAGGTCCAGGATCTTGACAATAGAATACCAAATTTGGGTGGAATGTCGACCACAACAAAGTCCATGACCGCAACCTTATAAGGAATCTTGTTTAAAGAAACCACCATGTCTTTGATCAATACCAGACATTTCACTCTTTTAGAATCAAAGGAATATAGGTCTTTGTAAGGCCTAGTAATCTCCAACCCCAAGCTTTCCACCACTCATTTCGGCGTTATATTGTGCAAGGATCCCGAATCTAGCATGGCATTGTGTAACACCATATCATGCACATTCAAGCTAATGTAAAAGGGGGGTACCTCCTTATTCTCGCTGTGCATGCTATCAATTTTAGACTCCAGAATGATAGTAGGATTGTCTTCAGTCAGCTCTAAGATATCAAGGTGAGATTCCCCTTGATTCACAATCATATGCATGATAGTATCCTTGTATTCCTGATTTCTCAAAAATTCATTAAAAGGAATCGAGATCTTTAGTTTAGCCAGCTCATTTTGGAGGTCAAATGTGGGGAAGACCTTGATAGGCTCAACAGGTGCCACCGGTTCTGCCCTTTTCACATTACTACTTTCCTTTACCACATTTATAGGTGCCATCGGCCCTTTCTTCTTGTCATTTTCTTCCCAGGACTGGTATGACTACTAGATGGTTGGTCTGGGTTTAACCCTCTTTTAGGTAAAGCAGTGTCCCCAGTAGAGTTGCCACCTTTCATTTGTATGGCCACGTCCCTATTTCTTAGTTTGATCTTCCTAACATCGTCGATAGCATGCATATAACCTTTATGATACTGCTCCAATTCCTAAGTCAGGGTTTTTCCATCTACTTGAGCGAACATATCATGTTCCTCTTCTGTCAAGTAAATATTAGAGTCCAGATCACCGAAATGATGGATGTGATCTTCAGCGGACTCAGCTTCATCTTCAGTAGCTACATAGTTTTCAGGGAAAGGAGGTCTGATAGGCTGCTCTTCAGGATTTCTCAGATTCCTCTCATCCCTTGGTCTATTGGGTTGGAGTGGAGGAGGGACCGCCTGCCTAAAATTAGGATTCCTTATAAGAGGCTTGTTCGGTTCCCTGTTCATTGGCCTGGTTTCTACCGTTAGCCTATCCATCAACTTTTCCATAGTTTTGAGCATCAGCTCAAATTTCACATCACTGGTTGAAGAAGCGGAGGTAGAGGGATGTATCTATTCTTGACCTTTCCTCCTATCAATATCTGCCCTGGGTTTGATTTTTCTACATTCCATCATATTGGCTTCTACCTCTAGGGCATCAGTGAACATGGCTGGGAGGGTGTTGGACTTTCTTTCTCTTAACAGTAAAGCAAATTCGTTGTCAAAGGCATCTGCATAATAAAGTTTAGCTGCCTTGAGATAAGGTTTGATATCGACAGGTATTGAGTTGTAAACCCACATGAAACGGCTATAAAATTCATGGACAGATTCAAAAACTCCCTTCTTGAGATTATTATATTGGGAAAAAACTTGCAGGGGGATTTGCTTGTCATCCCATCGCTCTAGAAATATGGTCTGAAAGCCAACGAAGCTACGGATAGACCTAGATGGTAAATATTTATACCATTTCTTGGCCTCCCCAGACAAACTCTGAGTGAATAACCGCATCTTGAAATATTCATCATCTACCTCCTCCAGGTCAATAAAGTCATCAAACTTATCCACATGGTATCTTACTGAAACATTTCCCTCCTCATCGTAGAGTGCAATCCTCTGGGCATAATTCATGGGAAGGTCATGTAGCACTAGAGGTAGGGCTAATGGGGTGAATCTAGCAGCAGCCATCGAGGTGGGTCGGTTAGGAACGGATAGGAAATTTTGCACTTGAGTATTTTGGAAGGTAGAGGATATCTCTTCAGCTTTAGGCGGGGTTTCTAGGTTCAGCCACAAAGAATCAAGCAGATAGGATTGCAGCGTATTAGGACCTACCCAAGCCTTTCTCAGATCAGACTCAGACTTATATTTGGTTAGCAGTCTTTCAGTGCCAAGCCCCCTCTTGGGTTTAGCTAAGCCATACCAGGACTGAGATGACGAAGTATCAAACAATGGAGAACCCAACTTCTCCTTATTCCTGTTTCTAAGTATCTTTTCTGGATTATCCACACTAAGCAAAGTTTCAGTATCAGAATTACCTCTTGTGTGGATCTTTCTGGGAGCCAGGATAGTTGGTGTGATACTGATTGCGGCGAGCTTGGAGTCGCTAGGAAAAACGCACCACCTTTTAGCAACTTCCATAATTTATGTCTCCAGAAACCTCTTCCTTATGATCACCGATCTCCTTAGTCGAATGGCCTCCTGGAATATTTTAGTGGAGTCGCTAGGGAAAATGACACAACCTTCTTCACATGTAAGAATCTCTATTTTCCCACAGAAACTCTTTATACTTTTAATCTTTTTCATTTTTCCAAAGGATGATATTCGATCTCATTCCCGGCAACAGCACCAATTTTTTAGCACTGGAATTGAACCAAAGGTTGTGGAAGGACTCGCTTCTAGGTAAAAGTGAAACCACTTTTGAAGAGAGAACTGGCCTTCTGCTCTTCCAAGAAGGATCTCTCACTGAATGTATGACAATGCTAGATATATATATACAAATGGAAACTATAAATCATTTATGGAATTGGTTGAAACAAAACACAACATCATTGGGTGATGGAGTCAAGATATACAACAAGGATAATCATAACTTAAATGAAAAAAATTTCATCACAAGGGCAAGGTAGCCACTCGATCACAGTCGATTCATATTTTTCTGGTTAAAAGGAGGAACATGAAAAAACCATTAATGCAGAGCATTGTGAGAAATGAATTCTACATTAACTTTGGAAGAAACTTTGGTGAATACCTGAAACAACAGACGGAGCATAGCAAGTATGAATTCCGAGCTGTTATACCCTAAGTCTCAGATATGAAAGAAAAACAAAATGGAAAGGAAAACTAGAATAACATTCACATAAGAAAAGAAATAACATACTGTAAGTGCGAACGACACAGGAATCCTTGTGTGAAAAACGCTGATCTCGGCTCTGCGATTATAAAACTTTCTTGGAAAGCATACACAGCAGAAGATTACAATGGTTTCAACCCCTTCTCCCTTTTCAGTAGGTATATTTATAGCATTTCTATATTTCCCAAACCGACATTTGCGATTCAAAACTAGTTAGAATAAAGGACGTGTTCTAACAGCTTCTTATGTGTCATATCGGATGCGGATTGTACGAAATGGCCAGACAATGATATATGGAGCGTGGGATGAAGAGGCACAAGAGTGTCCCATACTCCCACCTGGCTGATACTGACTGCATAGAACCCTCTGAGAGAATCGATCATTATGGTGATCATGCGACACTTGGAAAATATTTCGTGGCACTGTCACCACTATTTCTACTGGGGTGGTGCGAGCTGGATGGACCCAAAGTGGTGGATGGTTTTCCATGTATCAGGACCAGGGAGTGGTGCAGCGACCATGTCATAAGCTTGTTCCTAGAGCTCCATTTCTTTCGAGTATGAATTCATAGGGACCTTGGGTCGCGTGGCTTTAAAGTCAAACCATAACTCGAAATCATTGGCCAACTTGTCAAAGACGACCTTCCCGGATAACGCTTGTTCCATATCTCTAAATTTTCTGTGGTCTGCTTGGCAGTCTAACAGGAAATCCTTATAATCCTTCTGAGATAGTAAAGGACCTCTCTCTTCCCAAAAAAATGGAAGTCCTCTATTCACCAATGTCTTGAACATCCTGAGGATCTCTCAGAGTTTGTGGTCAGTGACGTCTATTTGGGCCTCCACCGTCTCCATCATCTTGTGTTTAGTTATCACCCTTCGTGCTCCAGAGATATTAGTGACCCGGTTTTGAAGACTGAAATTGTTAGAGGCTTCATCTAATAAGGATCTTAGATAGGTTATGTCCCTTTTAGCACTCTCCAAAGGTCTTTTGTTCACTTCAACTCCTACTTCCTGGACCTGTTTTTTGGTTTCCTCAACAGCTAATCCCAGGTCTGTAATAACATTGATATAGGGTCGAAACTTGTCAGATTCCATGATAATCTAGTCCCATATCAGATTCTTCATGCCTTGTAGTGCAAGCTTTCTGATCACTTGCTGGCTCAACTTATCGTTTTGTTGGGACAATTCTCGGCATTTTTCTTTGGCACTTTCTCTACCCTGTTTCTCTTTAACTCTTTCCTTTTCTAACTCTTCAATTTGTTGCTTTAATTTGATGAGTTCGGTATCCTTTAGGCCTATCTGTGACATTTCCTTGGAGAGGGAGCTGGTTTCTACTTCTTCAGTCACGCTCGTGTAGAAATTCTGACCAGCAATAGATTAATTTCACTCACAACAAATTACAATTGATCATGCAAAATTGTCAACAATGGAGACTGAATATGGAGCTGTA
>LPNX010240256.1:95372-175189 GCA_001517045.1 Pseudotsuga menziesii
CTTCTGCAAGCATTAACACATAACCTGAAGTGGACTTCCTGTCTGTGCTATCACCTGCCCAATCACTATCAGTAAAACCAATTAACTCAAGGTCAGAATTGGCCTTATAGAAAATCCCATGTGTCCTTGTTCCCTGAACAAAGCTAAGGATCCTCTTGGCTGCTTTCCAATGGATCTCATGGGGCTGATCCATGAATCTAGAAGCAACACTGATTGCATAACAAATATCAGGTCGAGTATGTGTCAAATACAATAAACATCCAATCAACTGTCTATACAAAGTGTTGTTTACCATCGGTGGAGAATCATCTTCCTCCAGCTTCACTCCTGAAAGGAAAGGAGTTTTGCTTGCTTTGCAATCTTGCATTCTGAATTTGATCAGAAAATCCAAGGCATATTTGGACTGGTGCACCTTGATTCCAGCTTTGTTTTGAGCAATCTCAAGCCCCAGAAATTGACTTAAGAGCCCCAAATCTGTCATAAAGAAGGCTTGGTTCATAGCTCCTTTTAGGGAAGCAATCTCATCTTGTGAGCTTCCTGTAATGAGGAGGTCATCAACATATAACACAATTATCATTAATGAACCATTAATTACCTTCATATAGACATTCGAATCTGATTTACACCGAACAAAATTCAGAGATAGCAAGAAGCTATCTATCTTGGCATACCAAGCCCTGGGGGCTTGCTTTAGCCCATACAATGACTTTCTCAACCTGCACACAAGAGAATGGTCAGTAGCAAAACATTGGGGCTGCTGCATATATATCTCCTCAGTGAGATCACCATTCAGAAAGGCACATTTTGCATCCATATGATGTACCTCCCATTGCCTTGATGCTGTAATGGCTAGAGCTAGCCTGATTGAATCCATCTTTGCCACTGGGACAAAAGTCTCATTGTAATCAATGCCATGAACCTATGAGTAGCATTTAGCTACCAATCTATCCTTGTACTTCAGTGGTGAACCATCAGCAGAAAATTTGGTCTTATAGACCCACTTACACTGTACTAGTTTTCTCCCTGGGGGAAGATCCACTAGCTCCCATGTGTTGCTCTTCTGTAGCGAGTTGAACTCCTCATTCATGGAAGATTGCCATCTTGGATCTCCTGCTGCTTCTTCATATGTTTGAGGATCAGACTCCACCATCAAATAACATCTTTCAGCAAACTCAGGATCCTTCATGCATAGACCACTCTCAAATTGAGATATAGTCCTCCTTGGTTCATTGGGATCCCCAGCTAACTGTCCTGCTGCATGTAGTGTCTTGGATGCCCATTTAGGCATTGTGGGGATTTTTGGGTCTGCAATAAACTCATATCCATCAGACAAATCAGAATCAGCATGTTCAACAAACTTTTTACTTACTTCTTGAGGTTCAGGTGGTGAAGAGGCTTCACCAATTTCCACTTCTGCAAGGGGTTCTTCTTCAAACTGAACACACCTTTCAATGAAGGATTTGTTTGTGCTCAAGTTTATAAACTTGTACCCTTTTGAATCTTCAGAGTATCCCACAAAAAGACACTCTTGGCTTTGGGGCTGCAAAGCCTTCCTCTTCTCTGTCGGGATTCTAGCCCATGCCTTTGAGCCAAAAATCCTGAAATGGGTCACATCTGGCTTGTGCCCACTCCATGCTTCGAAAGGAGTCATGCCATCCAACTGTTTGTGAGGCACCCTATTCTGAATATAGTCTGCACAGTTGATATCTTCAGCCCAATACTTTGGTGGCAAAGTTTTGGCCTCCATCATGCATGTTGCCATCTCCTTCAGTGATCTGTTCTTCCTCTCAGCAACACCATTTTGCTGTGGTGTGTAGGGGATAGAATGCTGCATATGAATACCTGCATCTGCACAATAGTTAATAAAATCAGTATTGACATACTCACTACCATTTTCAGACCTGAGTACCTTGAGTTTTCTTCCACACTGGTTTTCAACCAAAGCCTTGAAGACTTTGAATACGCCAAAAACTTCTGACTTGTGTTTCATGAAGTGAACCCAACAATACCTGGAAAAATCATCAATAAAGGTCAATGCATATTTGGCCTGACTCATGGACATATGAGGGAATGGGCCAGCAACATCACTGTGAATCAGCTTGAGGGGTGCAGAGGTTCTCTCATGGCTGGCTTTCTCAAATTTGTGCTCTGGGTGTTTTCCTAGGATACAGCCTTGGCAAACTCCTTTGGAAAATTTTATCTTGGGCAACCCTATGACCATATCTTTCTCACTAATATCAGATAAATACTTGTAATTTAAATGGCAAAATATTTCATGCCACAGCTTGCTAGCTTCATTAGCATGGATAAGAAGAGCAGAGGGGTTTGAGTAAGGCAGGAAGTGTGAAAACATGTATACCTTTTGGGCATGATTCGCTACTCCTTTTGCAATGATTCTTCCACTTGAGATTTCTGTGATCTCAACTTCATCTGGTGAGAATATGACTTTCTTAGGAGACCCAGTGTGGGTCATCTGGTACACTGATAGAAGGTTGGAGGCGAGACCAGGGACATACAGCACATTGTTGACGTTACCATGATCAAGTTCTATCCTTCCTTTGCCTTTACTTTCAGTGAGAGAGTCATCTCCCAGTACAATAGATGGTCCTTTCGACATATCCAGTGAGGAGAAGGCATCCTTAGTCGAAACCATGTGTCTTGAAGCTCCAGAATCTATGATAAAATTGGGTGAGCTTGATGTGCCAGCAACTAGATCATGAACTCTCTCTCTGTCATCGGAACTTGATCCTCCTTCTCTCTTCTTTGAGCCTTCTGGAAGGGAGATGCCATTCTTCTCTAGGAGATTGGTTAGCATATCAATCTACTTTTTCACACAAGAGCTTTTAGTATGATTTCCCTTCGAACAGTATGAGCACTTGTTCATATCACCTTTGTTTTTCTTCTTCTGGGTATTTTTCTTGGGACCTTGTTGATCCTCCGGAGACTGCTTCTTGTCTCTTCTTTACTTAGGTGGATTTTTAGCTTTCTTTTTTCTTTTAGAATCCACCCTCGAATCTCCAGCAACCAGAGCTTGGTCTTTGGAAGGTTTGATGGTGCCCATCATCACCAGTTTGTCTTGTTCTTGTGTGAGAGATTCCATGAAATCTGCAAGGCTGGGCATCTTCCAGGTTCGAGCTGTGAGTTTTGTGGCATAGAAGGTCGAAACAAATACTGAGTAGTCAGGTCCTAGCTTCGAGAGGATGGCCAATATGAGCTGCTCATCTTTCTTTTCGATACCACACTGCTTCAGCTGCAAAACTAGTGCTTTGAACTTGGAGAAATACAGCTGCAGGGATTCAAAGCTGTTGGGACTCAGAGAAATCAGCTCATTTTCGATATGATGTCCCCTCATCTCATCTGTCTTTCCAAAAAGCTCAGAAATCTTCTCCCATACTTGATCTGGTGAATTTAATCCATCGAGATGGAAAAGGAGGTCTCGAGAAATACTGAGACATAGGAGGCCATAAGCCTCATCTCTCCGATTGTGCCATTTGATCTTCTCTGCAGTTGCATTGGGCTCTGCTTCTGTTGCCATAGTCACCCTGTAGAGGCCTTTCGCTCTCAACAATATCTCCATCTCTGCTTTCCATTCAAGATAGTTGAAGGGAGTCAAGATAGTTTTCTGTGAATCCATAGCTTTAGAAAATCTGTCCCGACTGTCAATAGAAGGCTCCCAGTCTTGATGTCGAACCTGCAAAACAATTTTTGAAGGAGAGTAATAACCTACAATGGCTCTGATACCATGTAGAAATTCTTACCAGCAATAGATTAATTTCACTCACAACAAATTACAATTGATCATGCAAAATTGTCAACAATGGAGACTGAATATGGAGCTGTAACACAAAATTATATTAACTCAGTGTACAATATCCAACCCTATAATAACATAGGTTTCTGAATATATAGAATACATCAATAGGTTGAATGCATAAGGAGGCATCCAAATCTAGCATAAAGCAGGCTTACCCAAAATAGGCAAATCCCCCATAGGTGTAAAAAGTTGATCCCAAATCTATCATGAGGCTCACGAATTGGCAAGGGCGCATGGGAAAGCTAATGAGTGGTGGAATGGTAGCTCATAAATTTTTTTTCATGGAGGAAAGAGTGGAGGAGGAAGAGGCAACAAAGCTGATTCACCTCACCTAGTCTTGCTTTCCTATGTGCCTTAAAACACTGAAAAAGCAGACAATAAAGCAGAAAAAGCAGAAGGGCACCTAGGAGGCCAGGAATAAAGTAGATTTGATTCCTAAGGATTTCCCAAGTGCTACATGAGTCAAATATGGCAAGTTTGACCTCTATGGATAGGCAATTAGCAACTTGCACATGGTGGGACTCATGGACTAGGCAAATAAGACAAAAATAAATGAATTAATGTCTAAGTGGGTAAATAATATGGGTTGATTATTCTAACAACCCGTGCTCTGAATTTCCTTCTCTGCATTCATGCTATGAAGCTCACTTTCCTTCGCTACTAGTCTAACTTTTAACTTTGTCTCACTATTCCTCAATATTTGGATATCTACTTCCCATTTCCTCCCCTTTTCCTCAAGCTTCAATAGCTTATCTTGGCTACCAGCAAGCTTGGAATTTAGTGGTTCTTTCTCCTTTTCGAATTGAGCCAATTCATCTTCTCTAGTGAGCTGAGAGCCAGGAATTCTTAACCTCTTTTTCAAATCATGTATCTCTCTATCTTTGTCATCGAGCAATTGCTGGACCACGCTTCGTTTCTATCCACCTCACTCCATCTGTATAGCTTCCTTCTGTAAATTGTTGATTTGGGCTTTAAGTGCTTTTACCTCCACTCTCATTTTTCTTAAAAGATTAGAAGTTTTAGACTTAATTTTCTTCTAACTTGGACAATTGTATGCTAGCTCTAAGCAGTCTAGTATTCAGTATGCCTCTAATCTCTTTGCTCAGATGTATAATGTAGGAATTGGGAATATTTGAAAGGTTTACATTGACCTCAGACACCTTGCTCCCTGTTGCCAAAGCTAAGATAAGGGTATCAGTGGCATGATCCCTTACTGCTTTCAATGCCATATTGGGCTGAAGCAACCGTGAGGCTTCACGGTATAGTTCTGTTATCTCCTCAAAGCTTTTGTCAGATTTATCTTGGTAAGACTTCAGCCACTCTTCTTTGGATGCTTGTTCTTTTTTCCCTTCGAATACATACTCTTGTATCTACACTTTGGCCACCTCAGGCTCCACCTATTGCTGTATTTTTACTACATTCTTTTCTTCACCTGTCCCTTTTTAGCCTGCACCAATTGTTGTCTGGGCTCTATTTTTTCCTTTTGGGCATGCTGGTAGTGTCCACTTCTTCGGTGTCCATGGCCTCAATACCCCCTCTCTTTATCAAACTCACCGATTAACTGACCAATGATGAGTATCCCCCATCAATTGTGACCACAGCAGCCAACTCCTCTTGGGGGGTATTTGCTCCGGGTAGCTACGAGCCAGAGTCCTGTTTGGTGCTAGTATCCATTGGGAGAATATTAGGGAAATCATCCCAATTTGCTTTTTCTCTGATCCCAGGAACCTCTGTGTGCTCAAAGGGCCATCATTTGAGGGTCGTTATTCTCTTGGAGATAACCTGATGAGGATCATATTTGATTGCTTGGTCTTGAGGAAATCCCATGCCTTGGAGAAATTTGGAGACCAGAGGCAATGCATCCCTATTTCTGACTGTATATGGTCCTAATTTCGAAGGAAAGACCAAATTCAAACACTTCTTTAAGTTCAAGAAGTGTTCTTCTTTGACCATGATTTTTTGTCGTATTAACTCCAAATAGAAGATCCTGGCGATAAAGAAAGCTAGCAGGATGTATGGCGAATCTATGAAGCCATACAGTCTGATGGTTGTCCCAAAATCTGAGAGGAACTCATCTCCTATCTTCCTACCTTTCAACAATTGCAACATTTGTCTCAATTCAGGCAACACCCTAGGCAGTCTTTCCTGGAAAAACACTTCATATATTTCGGCCATCAACTGGTTCATGAATTTACCGTAATTAGTGGCCATTTTAGCAGTGACTTCCAATTATAGTAGTTGTACATCTTCATCATTGTGGGCTATGAACATCCTCAGCAGAAAGGACTGGAACCTGAACATTCTGGCGTCGTGGAAGTTCGTTAACTGAGAACGCATGTTCTCAGCTAAGAACTCATCAAACTTAAGGCGACAAGACTGACCTGACTATCTGGGAAATTCAGGTTCTGTAGGGCAGGTATCTAAGATGAATAAAAGACTCAACAATGACTCTGGGATGTATGCGTTAGTATCTAAACCTAAGAACTGACTGGTCAGGGTTATACACCACCGAGTCTCTTCATTGAACTGGCCAAGTTCAATAGGGTAAGATAGGTTGATGGGTTCATTATCAGGTTTAGAACAGGATTTCAAGAAGGCTTTTTTACTTTCAGCAGGAGACTCTCTAAAGCAGCGAATAATGTCTTCTTCTTGATAGTCTTGGTTCTGATGGGTGAAGTCGTCGGGGACATCAGGGTTTTGCAGATGACAGAGGATTTGAAAGGACATAGAATTTTGGACTTGGACTTATGCATGATAACTCCTTCGGTGACAGAGAAATTCTCTACACACCACTTGACAAATTTAGGGCACTCGGGGGTTTGGTCGACAGATAAAAAATGAAAGAAAGACTTAAAAACACCGCAAGTATCCATACCCCGGTTCTTACAATCTTCCAATTTTCCCCTAGCGGCTTCGATAGTTTCCCCCACCCGGAAAGTATCGTAAACCTCAAATTTTGCATCAGACAAATGTTCTTCCATATTCTGACCTGATACCTCTGGTTCTATATCGTCTCTTACCCCCATTACTTCCATTCATACAATTTCCAAATAATACTAAAAGAGTGTCAAGGGCCTACCTTGCTACGTAGCTTGGTCCCCTGGCTGGTTCGGGCTAGCGCTTTGGGTGTGCTTTAGGTATTTGACAGCTTTTAGGTTTCAAAAAAAACAAATCTTTGCAACTTCATGTGGGAATTTTATAGCTTTTTACATGTCATAGCTATTGTGTATGTCCTGGGAAGCTTCCACCATGGATTCACCCTCTGCGTTCTCAGACCGTAGATCTGTGAGACTCTTGTTCCCACATGTGCTTTTATTTTGTGTGCAGGCTGTCTAGCCATCAATCGGGACCAACCTCCTCCACGACCGTCAATTTAAGTGATCCCCACCCCTTTTCGCACAGTGGAGTTTTGTTTCCTTCCGTGTTATTCTAGATTATGAAATGAATTATAGCCGCCAATATACCTTGTCTTGTACCAGCGCCGTTGATCAAAACAGCCCATACTACTTTTTGCAATCTATATTTGCATATTACTCCTTGTAAGTTTGGGATGCAAAATGGCTCACCGCCATAGATCTTCTCAAGCCCCAATATTGATCGTCCGATGCACCCAATCTTTAACCCATTTCGCAAGGCTGGGGAGTGGCTTTTGGTCGAGAGATTTTGTCATGTAAAAAGATCTGACACCATTGATCTGCCTCTTGGCTGTTTTGAGTTGTTGATTGGGAACCATCTTTAATGCATCCAACACTACCCTTTAGCCTGGTTTTCCTGATCCTCAGACCATCCTACTATTGAGCGCCACCCTGTGTGTGCCATCAAATCCCTTTTCCTGTCTATTTTCCACTCCTCGACGCGACCAAAGAACGCGAGGAACACCCATGCCTAAAATTTAATTGGGTGTTAACAAATACATTGTGCGGTTGCAAAAGCTAGGGCTTCTTATTTTTTGGATCTCTCTCCACAATCCATCAGCAAAAGGATGCTAGGCTAACTCTCCATTGAAGGGAGCATCTTTCAGTTGAAGCAGAATTTGATTTTGGGCATTTTCAGTTACAGCTACGGGAAATTAGGGCTTTTCACAGAAGAGGAATTTTTGAGTGAACCCAGAATATGATTTCTCTCCTCATCAAAATCAAAGCTCAGAGGCCAAGGTTGAAGTTTTTGGTTGAGTAAAAATCCAGGAAATTCAAACCCTAGTTTGAAGCTGGGCTTAAAAACCCCTAAAATACTAAAACGGGTAGGTTTGGTACATTCCCTATATCTCAGGATTGAAAATGTCTCAGGGGCCAAAATTTTCACAGGACAAAGATAACATCCTAATGTACCCTATGTAAAACTTTCAGCCTCATATTCACTATATTCTAGGAGATATGATTCCTCAAAATCAGGGTTCCAGCCTCTTTTAGGATTCATCCCTAAACAAGACACCTACTGATAATTGTTATATCCCGAGCAACAAAGGTCCAAATAAAATTTATCAAGGTGTTCTAGATAGGGCATGGACTATAATTTATATGGTAAAAGTTTCATACCTTGATGATGAAACAAGGACATGTGGAAGTCCACACAAGTTTTCTATGCTGAAAATTCCTGACATAAGTCACCTTGGGAAACTCTCATAAGTCCCAATTGGTGAAACCAATTCTTATCAAACATGTGGTCTTGGAAAGAGGAAATACAAGGATACATCAGTACGAAAGTTCAAACATAGAGGAGCATTACTTTCAGCGACAACACATAAACAATATCAGGAATTTCTGTAGAGGAAATTGGAAAACTAGGGCTTCCTATTCCGGGAGCTTCCCTCCACTGTTTTCAGAAAAGGAGTACTATCATGTCCCCTCAAACTGACCATTAAAACTGTTGACCATGCTAAGTTCCTAGGGGCTCAAAATTGATATTAAATATTCCTCCTATGATAAATTTTGATAATAATAGTTTTAAGTCATGTATTTAAATTTATTTCAAAAATTTTATTTATGATGCAAAATAATGATGTGGAATTAAGGCTTCCATGTCAGGAGGGAGCATTGGGGAAAGCTAGTCAACTTTCCTTGGTGAAAATAAGAAAATCCATGACAAAATAAAAAAAGAGAATAAAGGGAAGTTTACTAAAAGAAGAAAAAGTAGACAGAGGTAAAAGTAGAAAGTATTTCAAAGAGGAGGGCACAGTTTCCTCTTATTGATCTCAGAAAAGCTGTAAGAGAAAAGAAGGAAAGTTTTTGAAGGAAATAAAAGGTTTCCTTATGACCCAAGAAAAGCAGAAAGTTGTCATAACTTAAAACAAGCATATTTTGACTAAGGAAGGGCATAGTTTCTAATTGTGAAGGATGATTTGGACTTGGAAACAATTCCACATGGTCCTACTTGCCAAATTTCCCAAAGGGGGCACTTATGTGGCTAGGGTTAGGTCACCCATGGGGTTGACTTTCTCTTACAAGTCACCATTGGCCTTAACTTACTAAGCAGGTCATCCAGAAGGATATTAAAGGTGGATTGGAGCTGATTGATTCAGTTTGTATGTTTCTTATGTTGATTTATATGAATCTAAGTCTTCATTGCTGATATTCATGCCTCAAGCTCTTGGGAGATGCGCCCCAAGGTTCTCATTCCCTCTCTCCTCTTCCTCTCTTCTCCACTTCTCATTGCAGGTTACATTGGAGCTATGGAGCAGTCTCTCTGAGTTGATTCAGGATTTTTTAGAAGCCTACAGACATCCATTAATATATATCATATTTCATTAATAGGACCAAGATTTTTCAATATCTAAGGGTTCAAACCTCCATGCCCTTCCTTGTTTTATGTCAATAAAATACATTGTAATGATGCATAATATTGAAGAGAGTGTTATAGTTGATTGATGAGAGTAATTTTGAGTTGATGGATGTAATATGATATCATAAACATTATCTTCAATTTGAATTCCAATCTGATTCTAAATGGTTGATATTTACTCATTTTAAGTCAACCTAGTCTAGATTTGCATTGGAAAATAACTAGTTTTTCCATATCTTGCATAAACAGAGTTCTACTCATCCAAAAACTGATCCATATGTTCCTGCAGGTCACTGAAAGACCGAAATCCCCATACATAACTCAAGAACATATTTTGTTTTGGTTTTACTTTCCTTTGGGACCCTCCACTTTGCAGGGTTTCTCTAGGCCAAAACAGCCTAATTTTCCCAAATTGATCCCAAGATATTATGAGATGTCCCAAAGTGTTAGAAGCAGTAAATAAACTTGTTTTATGACTCAATATAACCTCTGTAACTTTCCTAAGCCTCTAATTGGAAGATGGATTGAGATTCCCTAGTTTCACGGTTTGGTGACCCAACAACATGAAAGTAAGTTTCCGTGGAGTGGATTCCGAAATATGAACGGTACCAGATATAAATGTGTTAGAGGAATGGGTTTCCAAATATTCACTCACTCTTTATTGATATCCTCTTCCGACTCTTCCTCTACAAAATTTCCCTACCTGAAACCTTGATTTCCCTACTCTGTTAGTGCACCGAATGGTAGATTTTGTAAATCAGAAAATTCAATATAAATTTGCAGAATTGATTAATATTATGATATGTACATCATATAGGGATATCAAAGTGGTATCAGACCTCTTTCCTTTGATCATCTTGTGCAAATAAATCTCTCACTGAATAAAATTGCAACCATGTCATACTATGAGGATGACTATGATGAGCAGTATGAAGAATACTGCAGAAGATATGAAGAAGAAGAAATCCTCTATGTTGATGGAGGCATACTAAAACATGAATATGATCAAAACTATTGAAAATAAGATGGGGAAGATATCATATATTATTCTCCAATGGTTAATAAAAACTTGACAGATATTATTGAAGCATATGAGAACATGTCTCACTGCTATGAGGACTATCTAGCGTTGGGTAGGAATATTTGTGCAAACCTTTCTTTTGGAGATTATATTTATTTCAAGTATAGATTCCATCCCAAGCATGATTATAAGAATTATTTCAATATCAGCAAGATATCTAGAGATGAACCAAATTGTTCCAACTCTCTCAGAAAACAAGAAGAAGACGGAACCAAAGGTGAATATTCCTCCAAGCCATCGACATGTTCAGGATTTAAGAGTTTGTTTGGTTTTTATTCAAAAATAGCTTCTAAATATTGTGACATGAGTAACACTAAAGATGAATAAGCTTCAAGATCATTGAAAAATATAAACGAAGTGGAGACAGAAATCCAAGAGGTGAAGTGTAAATCAACAAAGGGTGGTTACATAAGAGAAGCTGAAGAGGAATGCGCTTCAAGTTCCTTGGTGGGTGATCTCTGGGTCACTGCTCAAGGTTTTGGCTCATGTATGGGAGGTCAGACATATTTTGTATCAGATCCAAAATAGGTACACAAATCAGATTTACATTCACCTTCTGAGCCACATAATGAAGATGAAAACAAGGCCACACCACTTGGGTGTGAAGCATAATTTTTTTTGGAAGAGCGGGCCACCATAGTATCCATACAGGAATATGGTAATGTTAAGAACATGGATAATAAAAAGTTCTGATTTTTTTAGTATCCATGTAAACCTACAGCCATATGATCCATGTAAATATAAAAAGTCTTCACTTGCATCTGAGGACTGCAAAAGGAAGGCCAATTGTGAGGGATATAAACTCACTCCTATTTTCTTTGTTGGTGATCACACAATCAGTGAAAAGAAGGGTCATATTGTCAATGATGATAAGATGGTGAAGGAATATTTTGGATCAGATCCAAAAGAAAAAGAAATATCATATCTGAATTCATCATTTCAATTTCCCAATGAAGTGGAAGGCAAGCCCCCACCAGCTGGAGGTGAACTAGGAATTTTGAAGGAGAAAAATATGATGCAAAGGGATTGACACGGTTCATAATTTTGGACTCCTTTGAATCCTGATAAATCTTAAATGACAGGGCATGAGATGATCTCTAATTTATGTCCTTATCGCATGTCATTCTAACCTTTAGAGATACCCTCCACACCACATCATGGAAATGATTTTGCAGAAAATTCAACGGCTGATTTGTATGCCAAGAATGAGTTTTGTGTTGTGGATCCTTGCCACAAACAAAATGGTCATGTATGTCAGTTATTGGAAGAAGAGGCCTTGGTGGAGGATATTCTTGGTGAGTCACATAATTTGAGTATGTCACTAAAGGAGGACAGAAAGAAGCGCATGGCATCCATGAAAAACTTTAACCACTTATACTATGAAACAAGAACTTTATACTAAGAACGAGAACTCTAGCCATAAAAACAATGATTTTTGCATAAAAAACACCAAAAACACCCCCCAAATAGAAAAGTCTTGATACCAGTATACACATTTTTTTTTTGAGGGGGGGGGGTTAAAAATAGAACCATGGCCTAAACATCACATAGTGTTGTTTACAAAAAATTTAAAATCAACCCCTAAATTGGAAAAAAAAATCTTCAAGAAATAAATTACAACTCTTTTGAAACTTGCATATTATACAAAAAAAAAAAGTCTTAAATAATTTCACCACACTAACCATATAAAATCAAGGAAATGATGATGCAATTCATATTGAAATCATATATTAGAATGCAATGGTTACTGAGGGCATTGAAATTGTAGGATATCTCTTATGATTCTAATTGCATTATGTATATGTTCCTCTTAAGTGGACATCCTTAAGCTTTCTCCTCTTACTCTATGTTATCTACACATGTTTATGATGCTATATATAAGAAATATGATTATGTTATATTTAGTGGATTATGGTACCAACACATGTCAACATGATTATAACATTATTATGGAAAGTCCATGTATTTTGGATGCCCAATGACCCCTTTAATATTTTCCAAGGGTTTATTCAATAAAAGATCGTGATAGTTAATTTAATATGAAACAATATTTTGTCTTACTACATTTTAAATGCTTGAATGAGAATGCTATTTAGTGATCCAAGTTAGGTTTGAATAAAAACTCTATTTAATATGAAATTATATTGTGTCTTACAACTACATTTTAAATCCATGAATGAGAATGCACAAGTAATCAAACAAATTTTTAATTAAAACTATATATATATTGTAATTAAAAATAGTTTATTTAAGATTTTCTTTAGTGTTTTGATAATGATTTATTTTTATTATAATTTTCTAATTTTAACTAATGATTACTATGTAGGTTTTCAAAAGAAAGTAAATCTTCATAGATTCAAATATCTAAAATATTTTGGAAATCCATTAATATATTGAAATAAATATATAAAAACAAACTTACAGCTAAGTCTTTATCTAAAAAAATAAAAAATAAAAGCTATGGTTTATGTACTTTAATGATATTTAAAAATTTTACAAACATTCAATAACATTGTAGTAACTTAACTGAAAAAGTTTTCTTTAAAGTAAGTTAACCCCATTATATGCTAGAAGAGAATAGTAAGAAGACAACACAGAACAAAAAAAGATCCATGTTCAACAAAATCTTAAAATATTTGTAAGGAGACAATGATATTTTGAAAGCCACTTTTATTTTTGAATTTAAGCAAAGAAACTTGTTACAACTACATTGCGGCTAGTATTTGATCTTTTCTTTATTTTCAAAGCGACTTACCTTATTTTTGAATTTATAAGTATTGCAGCTATTTTTTATTTATTTTTTATGTAATTATATTCATCATTGAACTTCACATTTATGTGTGGTTGATTGCTACATATATCTTTTAGAGTAGAAAGAATTGCAGACAGCTAAGACACCAATATGAAGTTGAATGAAACACTTATCTCACCGCTTGGAAAACAAAATTAATTCAAGGATATGATAAGAACATGCAAAACCTTTATGAATTGATTTTAATTAAGGCCCTGCCATCGAGTCCCATGTTCTAGAAATTATAATTTGCATCATTTTGTATCAATCGGATTCCCCTTTTGCTAGAATTGAGCTCTTGACTACCAGTGAGAAAACGCCACCGTTATTCTTGAGATCAAGCCACGAGATAGAAAAAAATGGTTACGGGTAGGTGGAAATTGCGAACAGTTGGTAGCGAGTTCAATCCTAGGCTGTCACAAGTAAAGTTACAGAACTGCCCTGCCCCACATACAGCCTTGGAAAACGATAAAATAAAGAACGCAACACTCTCTTCTATGTCAACAAACTCAAAATTCAACCAAAAAAGGGAAAATAAATTGGCAATCATATAAAGGTTAACACTTCCATTAGCTTCGTTGGAAGACGACATGCACACTTTAGCATATCACAAAACAAGTCGAAATTTAGAAGCTTAGAAAATAAGGAAATGCATATGTACCCCAAGAAGACGGCGAGATTTGAACTTCATATCGGTGTCTTCGTTGTCTGCAATTCTTTCTTTCATATATATTTTAGATCGCGACTATTGATCATGGGCCTCTTGCTCATTAACTATGCATTGTCACGTTCAAAGCTGAGCACTATTGCCGACAGGAATTCCTCATATACCCTTAAATCACATTCATAACTCACCTGGTCCTGTTGGTTGGTCTGCTGGAGGGGAAGAGAGGAGGGAGCTGAGCTCCACTCCCTCCTCTCTTCCCCTTCAACTAACCAACCAACAAGCCATTCCTGAGAATCACGGCTAGAAAATATGTATGCAGTCAAGCTTGAACTCCAACAGCAACGGCAAGGGGAAAACCTACATGTTGATACCGGGTAAAGTGTAAATGCCTGGTGTTTCTATGCCAGTCCATCCAAAATATAGGTTATACTTACCTTACTGATAGTTTATTGACATATAATTGCAATATGTATTTTATAGCTTTTCCATTTGATCTTTTCTAAAAATGGAGATTATGATTTTTTTAGTCAGAACGCAATTTACGGAAGGTTATCTCTAGGAAATTTGCCCTTGCAACCTTTCCCACTTCTATAGCTGATAGGAAGGAGATGATAATTTGGGTTGGATTTATTTCTTTATTGCACTTTCCGGGAGTAAGTAGGAGAGCCTGGGGAGGTATGTCTTCCCACACAAGTAAGTGCCCAGGAGGTTCTAATGGAACTAAGTGCTAAGTGCATGGACTAATAAAAGTACTATTAAGTTATGAAGGGCAAGATCTATCGAACCTTTCAAGCCAACACCAATAGAGGCAGGTGGTGTCATATACCATGATGATAAGAAGTTGAGAACCTTGTCATCGACGACATCCTGCCACTAGGGCCACTAGGGACACTAGGGAAACTTCCTGAACTGGTCCGAATCTATTGGCTATGTGGGGTGGGCCTCCTTACTTTTACCTGAAACCTCAAAGCAATTGACAGCCCCCAGGTAAACGACATTAAAGGGCATGGCTCCCTACACTAATGAATGGTCTGATTTAGGTTTAGATGATGAGTAGAGGGAGGGTTTTTAGCGCAGGTAAGAGCATTCTGATGATTTCATAGAGGTAAGTATCTAGGTATAGGTATATTTTTATGTAGATGGTCGGGGTTCAGGGTATAGGAAAATTATTTTTCTGAGGTCGATGTAGAGGATCGAGATTCAAGGTCTAGGGTCACTATCTAGGAATATTTGTAAGTCTCGGGTGCACTGAATGAATGGTCCAGGGACAAGACGAAAGCAATGAGGCTTACATAGATGGAACACAGGGGTACTACCTCGAATGAATGCAATGATGAAGCGTTGTTACATACAAAGAGATATATCAATTTTGAAGATCATACACAATATGATCGCAAGAAGATCATACGCAACGGAAAGACAATGGATATATGAACCGTTCCCCATAAGCCGCCTATAACTTTTAGCCAAGTACATGTCCCCCCCCCACCAAGCCCCACCTCCAACAAGGCCGCCCAGTACGTGTAAGGAACCTCCAAGTCCACATACAACAAGAGCTAATCCAACCTTTATAACAGGAGAGGAGATACACAAGCCCACCTATAATAAGATAAAACCTCACGTTATATATGTTTATTCTACTTCGTGTGAACTTTAGATTTTATATCACTTGAGAATATATCTCGATTCTTGCGAACTGATTACGATAAGCTTTATGGAAGGCTTGCTTTATTTAATTGCATCTTTCTATATTGATTGATTGCAAGCTTACCGTGGAGAAGGAAGGGGAAGATGAAGACTTGAGAAAATAAAGAAATTAGATTGACCTTAGATTTTTTCTTGAATATAGTTATGGCGCTGTAAACTAGATTTTTTATCTCTCGATGCCTCAATTTCATATCGAAAGTTACTACCCGTTCGGTTGCATTCCCTCGTACCTCTGGAAGATATTTTTTTTGTGGAAAACCCACATTGAAAATGTTTAACGCTCCTAGGGGCGTGTCCGCCTGGCCTTGCTAGTATTGCCACAATTGCTGAGATTAGCATGACTGGGATAAACGCGATCGCTGGCTATTTATTTCAACCTATAAGGAATTATGCATCTCTTGATCATAAGGAGAACTCAAAAATAAATAATATCGTATACAAATATATCTAATTATATATGGAATTGCGATCTTCCGCGTGGGTGCATGGGGGACAGGTCTTCCTGGAAAGGCATTTCTTATTGATCGACTTGATTTATTGAAACCAATACTTTGAAACTACTGATATCTTCTCTCTATACTCGATCCACTAACCGAGTAGCCATCACACCAGGTTCCCCCATATTACACGAGATGGGACAAAACGTACGAAACAATGGTTACTACAGCACTTACATATATAAAACAAAGAGTTCCTACCTCAACTGGGTGCAGTGATGAAACTTACATATGTTGATTCATCATTCGAGCACCATACGCAATGAGTCCTTAAGGAAGGGGCTAGGGTATTCAAGAAGGGGCTAGATACATTCCATAAGGTGAGGTAGGGAGAGCCATTCCACAAACTCCATTGCACCCAAGTTGCCACCAGACGGGAGGGATTTAGCCAAGAAGTTCTTACCTTACCATACATTTTGGTTGGTAGAATCTGATAACTGATTCTGAAACTGGCTCTGATATGGATGGGGTATGAATGGGGTATTCGTTGAGTCATTCTCCAACTGTTGATGAAACAACTAATTATCCAACGGATGGATCAGAAACTTACGTCCATTCATTCTTAAGCGAATGAATTCCCATGGGCGGGTCTGGATCATCAACTAACAAAAGGATCTAGAACTGGAAAAGAAACTAATTAGAAACTCATTGATGAGCTGACGATATGTCAGGAATGGCTTGATGGTTGGTTAGCTGAAGGGGAAGAGAGGAAGGAGTAGAGCTTAGCTCCCTCGGGGGCCAAAGTGCCACTCCTCACGGGAGGCGCGATTCTGAGAATCGCGCCTCTCATGACAGGTGGTGCTTTGGCCCTCAAGGGAGCTAAGCTCTACTCCTTCCTCTCTTCCCCTTCAGCTGACCAACCAACAGGACCAGGTGAGTTATGAATGTGATTTAAGGGTATATTAGGAATGTACTTCGACCTAAGCTCCACTCCATCCTCTTTTCCCCTCCAGCAGACCAACAAACTGGACCAGGTGAGTTATCAGGGATGGCCATCGACAAAAGTGCTCGACTTTGAAAGTCATCAAGAGGCCCATCATCAACACTCACTATGTAAAATATATATATTTAACAATTGGTTTAAGGAGACAACAATATTTTATGTATTTATTTTATAATGATTCATCCATATTTTTTTATATATTTAACAATTGGTATGTATTTATTTTATAACAATTTGTCCATGTTTATATATATATATTTAACAATTGTCAATGTTTTTGTATATATTTAACAATTGGTTTAAGGTTAATGTTATAAAGCGGAATCATATTGAAAAAATTAGACAACAACAAATTTATTCTCCACTCAAATTACATACACTATATATATATATATATATATATATATATATCTAAGTACAGCAATGGTATATACAATTCCTAAGTTCATTTTCTAGAGTGTACATAAAAGTTAGAGTTTATATTACATTAATGTTAAATATGTCTTTTTCAATTTTACTTTGTTTTAAGTTTTAAAGGTTAATTCAAATAATTATGGGTTATGAGACTTTTTAGAATGGAGGAGGTGATAGGTTTTATTTATATCATTAACATATATTATTCTTTGAAAAAATTATTAATCATAATTTAACTTAATAATAAATCTTACAATCTTTTGAGTCTCTTCAATTTGTTGAAGAACATATATCCTTGAATCAATATAAAATAATGATTTCAAACAAACTTTATCATACCATATAATCCCATGATTTCCAACAAAGATTTCTAAGTTTCTCTGATGGTAACATGGTGACTTATGAAATATACCAATCTTTAGGACTTTCTCTTCAAGAATAACATGACATTCTATTGTATCATAAAGGCTTGCAATTTTTATGAAATTTGTAACAGAAAATGGATAGTATCAATTTCAATGTGCCAATGTGATCCCCTTTCATAACGATATGTTTCTTCTCTTACTCGGTAACTTGAAAATTGTGTGGTTATTGATTCTGCAACACAATTTGAAAAGAGGAGGAAACACGTGGAATATACTGTTAATACATCGGTGCCTCATCCTTCCTCTTATTGGTCTCTTCTTGAAAATTCCCGAAGTAGTTTGATGGCGATTGGATAGTGGGGTAGCTTGCATGCAATCGATATGGTAACATGTTCTTTTTTATGGCTTGGTAGTGTAAGTTTCTCATCATTTAGGTAAGTTGACCTTCATGACACGATTGTGCCAAAATTTACATCCATTCACATCTACACCATCTATAAAATATAATAAATGTGTTATTAAAAATAAAAAGTAAAAAATACTCTAAATATGAATTAAAATAAAATTCTCCTTGGACATTTAATTCTGATTTATTATTTTATGAGGCCTTTACTAATATTTTCTTTCCTGTACACCCCATATGTCAAACAGATTGGAATATTTGTTGGATCTTTACAATCAAGTAAGGGCTTCCTTTTAATCTATATGAAACACTTCATATGATCACATATATTAGTAATGTTTTGAGTTCACATTATTTTAGAAATAAAATTTCTAAATGTAATATTTTTAATATGTTATTTATAAATATATGGTATAGTTTTTCTTTAATTTATGTGAATTGTCACTTTTTGGAAATTAATATGAAATGGTAGCATTTTTATACAAAAAAACTCTGAAAATCCATTGAAAATGGTTTTACATGTCTTTATTTTCTGGATTTTTTACAATTTTGTCAATAAAAATGTCTTATTTTGTCCATAAAATGTCTTATTTTAAAGAAAAATTTGTAAAATGTATATGCTTTTCATTATAAATTTCTTCTAAATATATATTATTTTGTTAAATCTCTAAAAAAACACTTGAAAATAGGAATTAAAAATATTTTATGACAAAGATGATTCAAAGGCCCAAAAAACTGCCTCAAATTGAAAATGTGTGATACTGGTATCAACCCTTTTTTAAATGGAGGTAAAAACAACTGCTAAAATTAGGAGAGAGAAAAACGAGAACATTTTTGAGTTCTCATTTCATAGTATAAGTGGTTCTTTGTTGACATCAGTGCCTTGGTGGCAATATGTTGTTGGAAGGCTTCTGGTGGAGAGATGGAAGGAGAAGCCTTTCTGGAGGAATGCATAGCACTGAAAGAAGGCATTGCCAAGATGAAGGAGAGATATGCAAACTTACTATTTAACAGAGATCATCTCTTCATGGTGGTTGAGGTGTACCACAATGCACTCAAGAAGGAGGAAGAAGAATTTGAAAGGCTCACTAATAAATTGGAGATCACCAGTGACTTATTGAAGAGCACACAAATATTCCTTCAAGCATCAAAGTTGTAGATATGTCAACTTCAAAGGGATTTGAAGGTGTTACCCCTTTTATGTTGCATGGAAGGAAATGTTTTGGGTTTAATGGAAGAGCCTCGTGTGGAGGACAGCCATGACAAAGGGGTAGATTTGTAGGTGGTTGTGAAAAGTTATGAGGAAGACAATTTTGGCCAAGCACTCATTAAGGTTGAGAGGAAGGATGAAGTGTTCTTCTCTACCAGAAAGAGAGGGCTGATAAAATTCCTCATGGATTAGAAAATTAAATTCCTTATTCATCCATTGATTGGGTGGGTAGAGACACCTTTGGAGTGAAAAATGTGGGAGGTAAAGAATTTAATTTCTGAAATAAGTTTTTTGTTGGGACTGACATTGTCTTGACATGTGGGCAGCCACAAAGATTTAATTTGCAGCCATTGGATACCTTCCACACACATGCACATTAGGTGAATTCTGATTTTTTTGTGCTTGAGGACTGTGCAGACAATTTTAATGAGAACCAAGAACTTGGTCTTCTCCAAAAAAAACTGGAATTGTTCTCTGGAAAAAGTCTCTTCCGAATGGGAGAGTTAGATGAGGATGAATATTGGGAAGCCATAAGTTGGGTGGATGAGTATTGCAAGGTTCTGATTCAAATTTCTACCCACACTTCTATTTCAGCCTCATCAAGTGAGAATGAAAATTGGGAGAAGGAATTTTCCTTGTTGGTGGAACCGAAAGAGTTGGAGGATTTCCTAGGTGTTCATGATGACTTGTGGAATGCACCATCACCCTCCTATTAGCCACATAGGCACATATGGCTGTCACTTGATGCCATTCAGCCACATGTGGACTGGGTGGAAGATTACATGTCACACATGGAATCTTCGTGCGGAAAAATATCTGCACATGATCAGTGGAAGGTAGATAAGCAAGAAAACTGCCAAGAGAAGTTGTTAAGGAAAAAATATTGCATAAGGTGGTGTTTGTGGAGAAAATCCACACAATTGGATAGATGCTTGCAGTATTTGACCAATGGCAGAGAATTGAGCCATTGGAAGTGTTCACATGGAACTTTTAGTAGGAGTGTCAGTACCTTATCAGTTGGGATGAGGGGACACTTATTTGTTTTTCCTGCTTGTATTTTTGGAGGTAATTGTGAGCAGTTTGGGCACCCTTGTTGGTTGGATGATGCCTATACTCATTGGAGTTCAACGTGGGACTAAAACCTATGTCTTTGCAGCAACATAATTGTGAGATTCAATGTTGATGTGCATCAAGCACATAAGTAACTTTATGTTGGGTGGGGAAATCTCATAGATTTCCAACTTTGCATTGAGAATTTCCAGTTTTCAGTGTAGTGGTATGATTTCCACAACATGAACGTCATTTCCTGTGATGATAAATTTGTATGTTGGGTTATAATGTTTGGGTACTTACAGTTGAGGAAATGGGATCCAGGCATAAATTTGCTTGATAAGTTGCATGGGAAGGCATTCTCACTGAAGGGGGTTCAATGCAAGCAATGCCAGATCATGGCATTACTTGTTTTGGGGAAACTTTACATGATGGATTGATGGAGCAAGTCAACATTTTTTCACAATGGAGTCATGCTCTAGTTCTCCTACATGATGAACAAATTTGTAGCACTCTAGATTTATTCTACTTGAGGACAAGGATATTTATGAGGGGAGGACTATCATGTCCCCTCAAATTGACCATGCTAAGTTCCTAGGGGCTCAAAATTGATATTGAATATTCCTCCTAGGATAAATTTTGATAATAATTGTTTTAAGCCATGTATTTAATTTTATTTCAGGAATTTTATTTATGATGCAAAATAATGATGTGGAATTAAGGCTGCCATGTCAGGAGGATTCCTTGGGGAAATCTAGTCAACTTGCCTTGGTGAAAATAATAAATTCCATGACAAAAGAAAACAGGAGAATAAAGGGAAGTTGCCTAAAAGCAGAAAAAGTATACAAAGGTAAAAGTAGAAATTATTTCAAAGGGGAGGGCACAATTTCCTCTTATGGATCTCAGAAAAGCTATAAGAGAAAAGTAGGAAAGTTTTTGAAGGAAAGACAAGTTTTCCTTATGACCCAGGAAAAGCAGAAAGCTGTCATAACTAACGAGAAGCATATTTAGATTAAGGATGGGTGTAGTTTCTAATTGTGAAGGATTATTTGGACTTGGAAACAATTCCACATGGTCCTACTTTCCAAATTTCCCAAAGGGGGCGCTTATGTGGCTAGGGTTAGGTCAAACATGGGGTTGGATTGCTCTCACAGGTCACTATTGGCCTTAACTTACTACGTAGATCATCCAGAAGGATATTAAAGGTGGATTGGAGCCCATTGATTCAGTTTGGATGTTTATTATGGTGATTTTTATGATTCTAAGTCTTACTTGCTGATTTTTGTTCCTCAATATCTTGGGAGATGTGCCCCAAGGTTCTCATTCCCACTCTCCTCTTCCCCTCTTCTCCCCTTCTCATTGCAGGTTACATTGGAGATATGGAGCAGCCTCTCTGATTTGATTCAGGATTTGATAGTAGCCTACATCCATCCATTACTGTATATCATATTTCATTAACAGGTCCAATATTTTTCAATATCTAAGGGTTCCAACCTCCATGCCCTTCCTTGTATTATGTCAATAAAATACATTGTAATGATGCATAATATTGAAGAGAGTGTTATAGTTAATTGATGAGAGAAATTTTGAGTTTATGGATGTAATATGATATCATAAACATTATCTGCAATTTTTATTCCAATATGATTCGAAATGGCTGATATTTACTCATTTTAAGTCAACCTAGCCTAGATTTGCATTGGAAAATAGCTAGTTTTTCCATATCTTGCATAAACAGAGTTCCAATCGTCTAAAAACTGATATGTGAGTTCCTCTGGGTCACTAATAGACCCAAGTCCCCATACATAACTCCATAACATATTTTTTTGTGGATTTACTATCCTTTCGAACTCTCCACTGCACAGGGTCTCTCTAGGCCAAAACTACCTAGCTAATTTTCCCAAATTGATCCCAAGATATTATGAGATGTCCCAAAGTGTAATAAAAATTAAATAACATTATTTTATGACTAAATACCACCTCTAAAACTTACCTAAGCCTCTGGTCATAATATGGATTGACATTCCCTAGTTTCACAGTTTGGTGACCCAGCAGCATGAAAGTGAGCTTCCGCGGAGCGGATTCCAAAATCTCAATGGTACTAGATCTAAATTTGTTAGGGGAATGGATTTCCAAATATTCACTCACTCTTTATTGATCTCCTCTTCCCACTCTGCCTTTGCAAAATTTCCCTACCTGAAACCTTGATTTCCCTACGTTGTCAGTGCATCGAATGGTATATTTTGTAAATCAGAAAATTTAATATAAATTTGCAGAATGGATTAATATTTTGATATGTACATTGGATCAGGATATTACAAGTACATTGGACATATTTCCTTGAAGAGGCCCATATTTCTATCCAATCATATCTAAAATATTCCAAGTTTTGAAAATCAAGGTTTCTCTAACAAACCCTAGATCAGCCAGCTCTGGAACTAGGACAGACACCTCAAATCCGTAAGATCTAATATTTTTCTATTTACAATTGAGGTTCTCATTTCAATTTGACTAATCACACCAGCTTGATGAAAATCTTGGTGAAGATAACAACTTCCAAGCATGGAAGTATTGATTTCACTAGTTCTTGAAGGAAATGAATTGGACACATACATAAGTGGAGAGGTTCCAGGTTTAGAGGGAGATGAGGATAAATCCTTACGCAAGAATAAATTGGTCAAGGCCAAAAGGATCACCTTATTCCATAGGTGTCTTCTCTAAAGACACCTAAAGAGATGTTGATTACTCGACCATGCTATTTTGAAGGGAAGAATATAAATCAGAAGAAGTATAGGAACTCCGTGATCCTTGAAGAAATTGACTTGGATTAGTATTTCTGTAAGAACGGTCTAGGATCCAGAGGGATATGAGGCCAAGGCTAGAGCGAAGAGAATCATTGTATATTCCATTAAAGATCATCTCGTCCTTCATGTGTCATCCTTGAAGACAGCAAAAGGAAGTGTTCGATTGTATGACAAAGCAATCAAAGAAGAATAATATATGGTTATAACCACCTTGAATGGCCTCCTAGGATCATGGGATTTATTCATTTAAGGAATGTGTTCCAGATGGAAGTTATTGCCTTCAGCAAACTCTGGGAAGAGTGCAAAAAATAAGGAGCTCGACTCATAATAAGAGAAAATAAGATGGGAGCAACTGAAGATCTAGCTCTCACGATTCAAATAAGATCCCTCAAACAATGAGGAACGCGATAGACTCAACTGTTGAAGAACCTCTTATCAATATTAGAATTTGGATAAGAAATGATGAATGAATATGATGATGAAGCTGAAGGCTCAAGAAGGAGTCTACCCACGAAACGAATAAATATAAGTATTGAATTGTCATTTCATGATATTATTTTGTTGATGCATTTGTTTATATTTAGTTGATGCGTTATGCATGATAGAATGTTTGCATTAATGATAGTATACTACTATTCTACATGTGATGGGTAAGTATCCCATGGTTATATACAACTCTCCATTGCTACTTATCTAGAATAAAACCTCTTTGCTGACATATTGGATTAGTGCACAATCTAAATGATGTCATGGTAGATATGGAAGGAATCTAGAAAGTTTATGTGAGATATGGATGAATGTTGTATTGGCTAAAATAGTTGCATGATTATATCTTTATGCATAAGAATTTTCCATTATGAATATTCCTTACAAAATATTTCTAACCATACAACTAATGCATTTGAATTGTAGGAAAGATCACGTACAATCACCTGCAAGAAAAGAAGGATGAGACTTGCTCCAAAGAACAAATGATGACAGTTCGAGAAATAATACAAGATGAAGAATAATATGATGATACTTTCAAATAAAGAAAGAGGTCTCAGAAACAGTGCAGTTATGTGACATTGTTGAGTGACATTGATGCAGAGCCTTCCAAGCTATGAAGAAGTATCCAAGAAGAAAGGGAAGGAGAGTACCGATTCAAGAAGAATGATGTCTAGGATGTTGTATCAAGACCTAAAGGGAAGTCCATAGTATCTGCCATATGGATTTACAATATCCAGCATGTAGTAGATGTCAACATCATGGGATACAAGGAAATATTTGTAGCATGAGGGTTCTCACAGAAAGAAGGCATAGACTACGAAGAGACATTTGCATCCAGTGGAAATTGAGGCACATGATAGGAATATTCATGTGTGCAAGTTAAATAAGGCCTTGTACGATCTCAAAAGGAACCCATGGGATAACACATACATGAAGAGATTTAAGATCACCTAGAGTGATGAAGATATTAACCTTTTCTACAAGGTTGAATATGAAATCTTATAGAGGATGACAAGCTCAAATATGGGTGTGAGAAGAACACTTTCAAGATAGAGGATCTTGTTATCCAGTGACCCTAGAAGGATACATAGAATATTATTAGTAGAGGAAGCTACTTGTCACTCTAGTACATAATGCTTCAATACATAGACTACGAAAGGAAGAGGGAGAGTGATGCTCCACTTCAGAGGGAGTGACTATAGATGATCCTGAGGTTCGACATGATACGACATGATGGACAGATTACTGATGGATCTAGGATTTACTAAGAGTAAAGCATATTCCAAAATTTTCTTCAAGGTTGAAGGCACAAGACCAGTGATGCTCCTGTTATATGTTGATGACTTGTTCCTGATAGAAAATAGGAACTCATTAAAGTTTCAAGAAGGAGACTTGCTTCCAAGTTCGAGATGAAGGACTTGTATATGATGCACTACTTTCTAGGAATAGGGGTGTGGCAGAATGTGGATGGAATCTCCATGGGACAAGGGAAGTATGTAGTAGATATCCTAAAGAGGTTTGGGATGATGGATTGCAAGGACATGACTACACCTATGGCATCGAACCTAAAGCTATTGAGTGATTTTTCATCAGAGACGGTTGATGCCATGATGTATCATCAGATGATTTGTTCCTTGATGTACCTGATGAATAAGAGACTAGATATTTTATTTGTTGTGAACACATTCTGACATGTTCATAATGGTTCAAAAGAATGCAGTGAGGTACCTAAAGGGTACAGTTAAGTATGGGCTCAAGTATGATACAAATAAAAAGATTAACATGGAGGGTTATGTGGATTTGTATCGGGCAGGAAGTTCCATTGATAGGAAGAGAACTTTGAGTTGTTACTTTAGTATGAGATCAGGTGTGATCTCTTGGTTTAGCAGGAAGGAGTCCTACGTGGCACTGAGTACAGTCAAGGAAAAATATGTTGCCACTTGCTCAGCTATTTGGGAGGTAGTATGTTTCTTTTGAAAACTACTATTTGATTTGATTGATCTGACTTGCATTTTTTGTATGATGCAGAGAGGAGTAGTGAAGCTCCAATATGTGATCCAGATCAATATCTCTTGAAAGAGGGAGTTCTAGCATAGCCAGTGGGACAAGTTGTTTAAGAATAAAATCTTGGTGAAGCTCGTAGGTTGCTTAGAAGTAAAAAGTCATGTAGGTTGTCCTCGGATGTAATAGGTCCTAGAGAATCTCACAAGTTATCCTTGGAAATAATCATCCCTGATGTGATTCTATGCTAGAAATGGCCAGTGTGGAGTTTGAGTACTTCAAGGAGAAGCTTGGTGTTCTCCAAATCAAGGTTCCTTCCAAGGGGAAGTGATGAGTCTGTGAGCCTTTCTGACATGGTGGTAGGTGGGGCCTCCCAAGGAAAAATGTAAGTGTTGTTCCCTTCTAAGATAGCGGAGGCGAGGCCTCACTTGGTCAGATGTAAGTGTTGTGCCCTTTTGACATGGTGGTAGGATTGGTTCCTCCCATGTTCATATGTAAGAGTTGTTCCCTTCTGACATGGTGGTAGGTGAGGCCTCCCATGGTTAGATATAAGTGCAGTGGCCTACATCTAGTATGAAAAAGGACTGGATCTATAGAGACCCACATCCAGTATGAAAAAGGACTGGCTCTATGGAAGTACATCCAGCATGAATAAGGGTTGGCTCTGTAGTGGCCTACATCTAGTATGAAAAAGGACTAGCTCTGTAGAGACCCACATCTATTATGAAAAAGTACTACATTTATGGAAGTACATCCATCATGAAAAAGGGCTGGCTCTGTAGCATCCTACATCCAATATGAAAAAGGACTGGATCTGTAGAGACCCACATCTAGTATGAAAAAGGACTAGCTCTGTGGAAGTACGTCCATCATGAAAAGGGGTTGGATCTGTAGCGGCCCACATCTAATATGAAAAAGTACTGGCTTTGTAGAGACCCACATTCAGTATGAAAAAGGACTGGATCTGTGGAGGTACATCCAGTATGAAAAAGAACTGGCTCCGTAGAGGCTTACATCCAATATGAAAAAGGACTGGCTATGTAGAGGAAGACCTACATGGAGGCTAGGCCTACAACCAGCATAGAAAAGGGTTGGCTCTATAGAACTTCCCGTGATGAGAAGAATTGAGAGATAGCACCATTTGATTTAGAAAGCGGAAGTAGTGATGATGATGATCTACTGATGATCCATATTTGATGTTGATCCAGTGATGATCCAGCTTTGATGATGATCTAGTGATGATCCAACTTTGATGATGAGCCATCTTTGATGATGATCCAATGATGATAGAGCTTTGATGATGATCTAGTGATGATCCAACCTTGATGATGATCCAGTGATGATCCACCTTTGATGATGATCCATAAAAGAATACTTGTTCTAATGAATTGTGTCAAGAGAATACCTTCCTAGTTAATAGGGAGTGTTGATGTATTTGTAACTTCAGAATGTATACACTTGTATATTTTATATATTGTACCCTGATGTTCCTATCGCGAGAATCATTTTTATTTCATTGTAAGCTGATGTTCCCATTAGGAGAGTCATTAATATAATAAATTCATGTAAATTCAATGAGGTTAACCCTCCATTGTAAGTCAAGGAAATAGTCCCCACAATTGAGTTGAGGTTAACCCTCCTTGTTGATCAGGGGGGAAAAGTCCTCATAGTTGAGGGGAACTAGGGTTACTAGACTCTCCTGGTGATGTCATCCCTAGTAAGTAATTGTCAAGTCAGAAACTAGTATAAATGGAGAGTGAGACTCTCTATTTGACACACACACTCACCCAGCTATAGTGCATAGGTGAAGAGAGAAGAAGCTCACACAAGTGAGAGAGATAATGGCTGTTGGATATCATCTTTCTGTCTTTGGGTTTTACTGTTACCATTGGTGCTCATTCTACTCTGAGGAAGTTGCGGGGTTTTTCCTTTATGGTTTCCCCGAGGATAAATATTTGTGTCTATTGTCTCTTGTGATTGATTGATGTTCATTTTATTCTCTCAAATAATATCCTAATATCATATTCCTTAAATGATAAAAATCTAACACAAATTTTGTCAAGGAGACTAAAAATACATCAAGCAATGTTTCAATGCTATAATTCTTAATGTTACATAATGCATATTGCAATAACTGAAATTTTCTAGCAATAAAACTAAACAAAACTATATAAATAACATTTCATAAGTTTTCAAAAAATAAACTTATATGTGAGTACATTAAAAGGTAGTTGTTCATATTCCACTTAATTAGTGGCTCACACTAAAACTGTATGTGAAGTAAAGTTATAAGTTGGCTCTATTCCATGATCTATGGACTCACTTAAATACTAAAGTACTAGATATGATCATCTACATATACATCTAACTAGTTTATTTAGAGTGTTAGAAGGTGACTACGAGCATGGGTTTGAGTTGGAATTCATCGTACCTACAATTAGGAAAAGAAACACCCCATATCATTGGACACAAAAGTATTGATACCTATGGGATTACCCTTTCACATGGTTCCAAAATTATCTCACTAAAATAATATGAGGACCACCTTGGTTCTTCCACCTTAAAAAAATTCCTCGCCACTAGATATAAAATGCTTCAATAGTCATAGGAATCCCTTTGTAATGGATATGAGTAGTACAATGTGTAAGCAAGGAAAATTGAAAAATTCACTTACCCTAGACTCTATAGCTATACCATTTTTTTGCATGCTTTTCTTGAATAGAAATATCTACTAGAGGCCAAGCTAGTCCATTCTGCTATTGTTATTGTTCTAGGTTGAAGGAAAACACTTCCTTAGATATGAAACTAGTTATCTATTATGCTAAGTACAGTAGTTTGTTTTATTCCCACCAACTATCGATGGAAGTTCTCAATCAAAATATGGTGCCATGATCAAATTTGATAGTAACATAGGCTAGCATGAACAAAGGGACATGGCCTTGATACAAAGTGACATGGCCTTGACTCTGTATCATGGGATGTGAGAATCCATCATTTCCCTAAATCAATTCACTTTTTCTATTGCTATATAAACATGTGTTGGCTTGGCTACTTTCGAACATGGCAGGAAAGTTCATCAAAAAATAATTATAAGTGGGTGTGAATCCAAAACATTCTTAGGGTTTAGCCTCATATACATATATGTTAAGTGGATGTGTGCATGCCACTCCTCTGACAAACCTATCGATGGCATGGTACATGCCACCAATCTCACATCATCCAATTCATGCCACCCTTGGTCACTGACCCCTCCAACAAAACATCCACATGTGTCATCATTATTCAATCTAGTCCATACTATTATTAGCCATGGAATCTATGATATAGTCCTATATATTATCTATGTATCTGGTTCACTTGCAAATATTAGGAATGGAATGGAATGTTATTTCTCCATTTAATTTAAGTGAATATGAAGTATTTCTGGTCACATATATGATTATAGTCCCATAAGCCGATAACCTAGAAATTATCTCTCTCTCAATGTAAAAATGGGAGTCAAGTTCAGTGTCGATAAAGTTAGAATTAAAGAATATCCTATAATGAATGGCATGAAAACATATTTTATTCAGTCGTGCATTATTGTTTTGGTTGAGTATGTGGTGCCTTTCGAATCAACCAATTCTATTTTTCTTCTCTTCTTTAGAGTAACAAGGAGAGATATTGGCTTGTATAAATAACAGAGGTTTGCAAGCATTATAATTTGGAAACACTATCTCTTAGCACAATAAAATAGATGGCTACAGAAATCAAATTTATTTTGGCTCAAAATCCAGGTATGAAAGGACAATCCTTTGAAAATAATATCTTACATCTTGGCTGGGATAACCAAACTAAAAGGGTGAACAGTCGGATTTCCTTGATCATTGGATCAGTTCCACTCAAGGGGCACATATTATTGATTCACTTCAGCATATATGATGGTAGGTTGCTTGCTTTATCTAGTCCAGACCATGTCTTCTAGTAGGATGCATGCCATAGGTTTGAGAAAATGCCTAGAGTTTCTTATAAACAGAAAAGTGCACAACTTCTTTTTTTTCTTTAAACTTTAATTCCTTTTGTCTTGGGGTTTTCCATAAGGTCATATGATCGACGCTTTGTTCTAGGATATAGTTGTCTCAAACATCCCTTCCATACATACGAGAGTATGAATCCCGATAAGAATGAGAAATATACGATCGTCAAGCAGTGCAACCTTGTTTTATGTCTGAAGTGCTTGTCCAAGGAGGGAGTTTAAACTAATCCACATTCACCAGTTTTGAATGAATTTGTCCCCTCTAATGAAATTCCATACAATAAGGAAAAAAATGGTAAATATATCTGATACATCTAGGAAATAAAATTTTACTGAAACTTTTCAATTTATCAATTTTACTCAACCTCTGGTTGAGGAGTGTGCACTCAACCGAAAGGGCGATCCATTGGAAAGTTGAGGGAAGTCCTAAAGGCATGGACTCACCACTTACATCAACTTAGTGGACACATGCTAAATTATTTTGAAAATTATTACTTGCACCCACTTTTTTAATTTTTGCTCACGGGTTCAATTTACTGGATTGATTCTTTCGAAAGACAACGCAGAGCCCTATGACCTTGAAACTATCCCTATGAGAAAAATTATATTTTAGGTTATCCTAGTTAGGCTGGCTATAAGTTAATGGATCTGCTAGAAATAAATATGCTACGATTTTTTCTTTAAGATAGGAGGATATGGGTTTTTTGAATGATGGGTTTCTAATTTTCATTATTTTGGGGAAGCTCATGATAGGACTCTATATCAAGCATACTTTTATGGATTCTGAAATTTGTATATGTTACCATCAATACAAGGTCAAGTGAGACTAGAAATCAATGATTGGAAAGGGATAATGTATGTGAATGATGACAACGTATTGGATAATCATTTATAAGCTTACTAGTATATACATTTGTAGACAAAAACAACCTAAAAAGTAACTGTTTAGTTGTGGTAAAAAGACAACCAAAGGTGTGGGAAACCAATTTGGGGATTTTCAAAAATTTCACAAAGCATTATATGTGTTGTAGTAAAATATTTTGACTATGAGATCATGGTAAGTAAAGAACACCTCCTATTTTTATCCTTTGAAATTATTTTATAGTAATTCAGTTGCATTTGGCTGTGTTGTATGTTCTTATTTCTTCTTCCTGGTTCCATATTTCTTAGTAAAGAATCTATCATTTTGAAACCTTGAAGTTAAACAACATGTTGAATCTATATTTTATTTTAAATTGAATATTAGGGGTTTTACTATTATTCTACTAAGATCAGTAGGTTGAATTTTCCAACCATTGTGATAAGTCAAATTACATGTAGTTTCATTAGAGTTGTACATATTCTGCAGCCTTATCAATATGGATAGAAATAAATATCGGGGCCCTTTATCTTGTGATGGAAAGTTATCTTGATTCCTTTACTATTTTGTCTATTTTTTTTTACCTTTCCATGTTCATTCCTTACTTAAGAAGTTGTCATGCTTAAGCCTTCAAGGTTAATAGAGAGTTATCGTATTCCATCTTACATACAAGATATGGAGGCCTCCTCTACCATATTAGCAAGTGGAAGTTCTTGGACATTATATGAGTGTCACACGACAGAAATATTGACCCATATAGTAGATTATGTGGCCTTCTATCTTATTATGGCTACTTAATTATTTATATTGCATCTTGTTGGGCTTCCTATTAGAATTCTATTTATGTTTGTTCTTTAATGATACATAATTTTTTGGGATACTTTATCTCTTATGCAATGCAAGTGTACCATTTCCTTTCATCTTCCTTAATGCATAAATTAAAGGTATATATTTCAGATTAGTCTCTAATTTTAAAAAAAAATGTAGAAACCCTACATCATAGACAGTTGCTTTTAAAAAGAATGGTGATATTACATCTTACCTACAAGATACGGAAATTTGTTGTTGAATTTTTTTATCCATTGCAACAAATTGAATTCTAGGCTACTTTATCAATGGCACTTTGCATAAATCCTAACCCAACCTTTGGATGTTGGCATCAGTGAATAGTTTGGGACATTGTCTTCTACATGAATCTTCCAATAGTTAGATTTGTGATCACTCACTACCACCCTAGTTGCAATGTAGAAATATCCAAATTTGTGAGGTGCTTGGAGGGATCAAACCCTTTCCAAGTTTTTAGATACAAAATGTTGTAGGAATAACATACTTATAAGATTCATTTCTGTTGTAGAATTTGTGACATTATTTCCTTTACTCAGTTGTTCAAATTTTGAGGCCAGATTATTTTAAAGAACATTTAATTTATGTGAAGTTTTTGTGTCTAAATTTGTGAATTGGAACTTTTTCGACAATAGATGTGGTTGGAACCAAGAACCACGCTTTGATATGGAGCTAGAAGAGTCAAGATTGGTATGTTGTCATAATTCCATATTATCAAGGTCTTAGGTTGAGCATGAAAAACATATTCCTTCTAAAATACTTGTGTCATTCTAATTCCATATTATAGTTGGAATGGAGATTGTTAACTCATTAGAAGGATTTTCTTACTTCATATAGACTCCCGATTTATGGGCCTTAAATAATCAATCTCAAATTAGTGGTATAAGATGAATATCCAAATGTAGGTTCCAATTTGGAAGGACTGTAGAAGGTGCTTGGATGATCCAATCTAGAGCTATGATTCCAAAACATTGTATTTTTCTAGTGTAAAAGGGTTGCACTTACAGCAACTTTGAATGATAGGAGGTCTTTGTGTATGGATATTTGTTGGATACAAAGGCTTCAGTGTATGGTATTATATATATAAAAAGGTGTCTTTATGGATGGTGAATGTTGAGTATGTGGTAAAACAAACTCTCTCAAGTAGCCAGAGGTTGTTGGTAGAAGGTTCATAGGAAAAATCCTTCTATATTCTAAGTGAATGTACATTGGTAGGATACATCCATGAGTGACTCTAAATAGTTCTTTCTTTGAGTTTTCATTGGTATTCAAATTTTTCTTAAAGTTAACTCTTTATTCATTAATGTTAGTTATGTTCCTTCCTCCCATGGGATTTGGTGGGAAGAGATGCATTTTCATCTCTAGGCCAAGTGTTTTGTTTTTCCTAGAGATTTGAAGGATGTTGATGTATTTGCAATTACATGTTTGGATATTGTACCAATGTTAATAGTGTTGAGGACGATGTATTAATTCTTTTTGTATGTATTTTAATATTTTACATTTTTGTACATGTAGTATGATTAATATAAATCATATTTTCTATAAAAAATGTTTCATGTCCAATACTAAGGATTTTTATTTTCTATTTGAAAGGTTTCCAATTCCACCTAGGGAAATGGAACCAATTCCCAAGTCTCATTTTCCTGTAATGAGTTGAACTCTTCTTGTGTGGTTTTTTTCCATATTGGGTCAAGTGAGGATTTCTGATATGATTTAGGATTATATCCAACCATCATTAATAATTTATCATCAAGAACCACTTCACTTGAAGAGAAAGCAATGTGAAATGTTGATCTAGTCTTTCTAAGATCTAGTGGATTTCCATCCAAATCCCCAGTTGCTACAATGGTTTTATCATCCCACTTGGGCTGAAAGGGTGAGACATGATATTCATCATCATATTTAGCAATATAATACTCATAAATATCATAAATATATTCATCACTTACATCATCTTGGAGTGAAGGATGTGAGCATTCCCCTGGTGTTAGTTCGAGCTCTAGAATGAGTTCTTCTTCAAACTCCACACTCCTTTCATTGAAGGTATTTTGAGATGAGAGATCAAATAGATTGTATACATTTTAATCTTAATAATGTAAAACCATGATGGACTCCTTGATTTGAGGTTGCAAGGAATTTATCTTCTTTGAAGGAATCCTAGCCCAAGCCCTTGACCCAAAAATCCTGAAATGAGAAATATTTGGCTTCTGACCAAACTACGCCTCATATGGTGTTTTTCCATCCACTAATTTGTGAGGATATTTATTTTGGATCTATTCAGTACAATTAATAGCTTCATCCCATAGCTTAGTATTCAAATCCTTTTCTTCAATCATGCAGGTTTACATCTCCTTGAGAGACCTATTTTTGCGCTCTGCCACAGCATTTTGATGTGGTGTGTAGGGGACCAAATGCTTCATTTGGATGCCAAATTATTCATAGATATTTTGAAAACTCTTGTTCACATACTCTTTTCCATTATCAATGTGAAGGACTTTGATCTTGTAGCCACATCGATTCTCAACCAGGGCTTTCCAAACCTTGAAAGTCTCAAAGACTTCAGATTTGAGTTTGAGAAAGTAAACCCAGGAAAACCTTGAGAAATCATCTATGATGGTCAACACATACCTTGATCCTCCATACCCTTGTACAAAATGAGGAATTAGTGACTATGTGACTAAAAATTCTAGTCACCATAGGCTTTTCAAGTGATTTACTACGAAATATGAGCAACTTTGATTGACCCAACTATAAATGACTAAAATTAATGACTAATTTAGTCAACAGTTAAAAAATTTGACTAGATAATATGTGACAGAGTAAAAAATGAATAACATAAACAAACAATTTAGTCACACCATAAAAATGACTAGCTAGAAGAATATGAATTAGCCATTTATGTTAGTCAATTTTTATTGTCACTCGCACAATGGAAAATTCCAATTTTGGCAATGAAGTGCTACAATTTACTAAATTTTGACACTATAAATAGATTCTCTCTAAATGCATCTGCGGTGTTAAAATTTAGTAAATTGTAACATTGTGTATGGATTTGTGTCACAAAGGGTATTTGATGAATTAATCCTAATTAACATAACCCATAAGTTAATTTGCGCAAGATAAGTACAAGAACATGCTAACCATATTTCTAGTTCAATATCCCTGGCCATTTTGTATACCTTATAATATTAATAAAGTGAGATCTAGACCACCAAAGTTAGACCTAGTACTACAGTAATGATTCTTACTTCAGGGAGGCTATGGATATGTTTGATAACATATCAATACCATACTAATCAATTAATACCGAGGATATACATAAATAGAAAACCTCTACTAGATTGAACCACATCTAGACATCTATGCAGGTAAATAACACTGGCAAGATACATTTGCTAAAAAAACTCTATCCACAAATACACAAAATATATTAATATATTACATACTATATAGTTTTAAAACGTCCCATATATATAACACAAAACAACATAAAAATAAACAAAATATACAATATAAATGTGCCCAACACACACACACACATATTGTAAAACATATATATATAATAAAATTTATAATACAATATAAAATAAACAATATTAATATACCATATCATATACAATAATCTTAATACAATCATAATGCAACACTATGTAAACTAATAAAATGATCATTGGAATATGACCATAATACCTCCAACTCGAACCAAAACATATGACCAACCTCTTCTTGAGTTTATTCATGGAGGATTATCTAAATTCATAGTGTATTCCTCACCAAATTACCCAGATATGAATAATTGTGTTTAATTCATGGAGATTTCCTACTTAAATTATCTAGATAGACCTTTGGCGCCAAATATTTTCTGTTGGCAGGAAGCGACGAGGGTTTGGTGGGTTTGGGGAGGAAAACAGTTGTGAATTTGGTCTGAGAGATGTTTTTGGTGTTGTGGGGTATTTATCAGGCCACCATTGATGCTCATCAAGGAATTGTGATGCCTAGAAACCATTGTCGAGGATTTAGAATTTGGGTATTTATTTTCGAGTGCTTCCATGGATAGAAGAGAATTGGAGAGATCTCGGAGGCTCTTAAAGAGGTGGGTGATGAATTCTACAGCTTTAGCGTCAAAATATCAAATTTACCTTCCAAAATTATAGGTTGGTTTCTTGGTTTTATTTGAAAAAATAGTTTATTCATGTTAATCTTGGTTAGCATCCTACATTGTGAATGTTCAAAATTGTCTAGCATCCTGAATCTTGATTCGTTATTGTGAATTTTGATTCCTAAATAATGGGTTTTTCAATAGCTAGTAGGAATTCAGCTCTTTAGTGCCCAACAAAATGAATTTCCACCCACCCTTGTTGTTTCTTTGTTTCTATACCACACCTCGAACAATATTAAATTGGACATGTTTGCTTGTTTAGTCAGTATGTTAGTTCTCACCTCAGAGGATTAACTCTTTCCAAAGGATTCAGTATGTTGTTAGTTCTTACCCAGGGATTATTCCTTCCAGTCCAAGGATATAAAACACATAGCTCATGTTGATTTTTCATTCAGCCTACCATTCCAAGGTATTAAATATGACCTGATTTCCTGTTGTTCTATCAAATAGTGTCAGTTCTCACTGAGGGATTCAGTCCATTGTCGGTAGTTCTCGCTTCGAAACTTGAGGTTTTTATTCAAGGGAACACTTGGGGGTGTGTTATAATGTCGATGATCCACCTGCTCGACCTGTAGATAATCCAACTTGAAATGGTTTCAGTCACCATCAATTTCACCTCAACAATTGGGAAGGATTATCGAATGTTCAACCAACACATAATTTTTTCCTGCAGCTTAAAATTGACCATTCTGCTCAAAATATTGAATGTTTGGCTACTATAGCTAATTTCAATCAATTATTTTTCATATTTTACATCCCTTTTTCATATCATTAACAAAAAAGTTTTGTGAGACGAGTTCCCAATATTTTACAAGAATGGTTTGAATCTAAACAGTTGATGAGATAATGCATTTCTCCCACTAATCATAACTAGCCACTAACCAATATTGATTTTGTAGTTTTGATTTAGTAGTGTTGGGATGGTTTATGCATCATATCAAGGACCCCATTATGTTATACAACGTTTTTATTTTGTTTAGTATTTTTGTTTACAAGAGTTCAGTTTTGACCAGATTTTATTGAGATCAGATGTTCCGACATTTGTGCAACTTATGTTGATGAGGATCAACTTTGATTCAACATTGACGATTATCAATTTTGAGTTGAGATCTTGCAGCAACAGTTTGAGTAGCTTAAGATGTTGTTTTTTTATTAGATTTTGGTTAAGTGTTGCACCAACTTTAAAGTTTTTGTTTTGGTGTGGATCAACCCAACACATATATTTTGCAAGCCAGATAACTTGGCCTGAAACACTTCATTGATATATATTTTTAATAACTTTTAAAGAAACAGTTTTGCAACATACCTTGATAGGATCAGGGAGATATGTGAACAAAAGTAATACATATCCCTTGTAATGAAGTAATGGTGTTCAATCTATTATGCCAATATCGTAATCTACCTAATAGAGTAAGTAAGCTGAGTGTTATATATATCCTTATCAATAGGCTTACCTCAATGGGATTAGCTTTATCATGGTTTGATTAGGGTATAATATTATTGTACAACTCTTAGTAGTATAGCTTACAACATTGAACTCTCTAAGCAAGTGGTAGAGCTTAACAAGGAGTAAGCTTAAATGTAATGGTAATTATAGCTCCTTACTCTGACTCATTCTTAGCCTCATTATGTCAAACAAGCTGCTTACAACCTATGTCTTTCTCCATAATGAAACATATGTTCATGAATAAATGGTATACCAATAAAAGAAATCATAAGAATTCATGTACTGTAATCTCAATATTGTTATTACTACACATATCAACATGGTAGACGTACTTTATTTTTTGATAAATATCCTCTTAATTGTAGCTAACATACTTACTCTTATTGATTCATTACCAAATAACCATTACCATATCCGTTTGGGGAAGATGAGACTTATAAAATGAGTCTTTATTACAATCAATGATTAGGGTTATACTAGTATCACCATTGTTGCAACTTTGTTAATACTACTGGTTATGACTCTTCTCTATCTCACTATAACACAAATTAATTGATTATTGATATTACTATGTTATAAAAATGTCTCAAACACATGTAACTAAGATCTAATAAAGTCCATATTACTTTTTTATTATGTTGAGATCGTATAACTATGCTGACTTAGTACTTATGGATTAATGGGAATAGAAGTGTTGTAGTTATTAGTAATTATGTTTCAATTATAAGGTTGAAATCATAGCTTAAACATGGTATACTTTGTAGATATATCATGGTATGAAACCAATAAACCTATCATTAGTAATAAATATGAACCAATCCCATTAAGCTATGGTGGTAAGGGTGATCTGTAATCTCCATAATAGTAAAAATAATGAAGTGTTTTATTACTCCTTACTCATGCTTAAACTAGTTATAAGTAGTATTTTTCTTGGATTACTCTAAAGTATCAGATATTGTACTATGTTTACTTTGAGCTTAATTTTTAAGCTATGTTGCATTTCTTATGTTCCTGGTTATGTTGATTATAATTAGATCTATTGTTTGTTATATCCTATGTGTTTCTTATTCTCTGGTCCTTTGTTGCTTCTAAGATGTTGTTTGTAATAAGTGACCCTATGTTGTCTATGAAAAGTTCCCAATGTTGGTGATAATAGGAGAGGAAATGCTCAAAAAAAACAAACAAGTATCATAGTGTCAAAATTTTGTCTTGTCAACGATAATAGTAGGGGAAATGTGGTGGGTTAGTAATAAATGCAACATAGTAGAGAATCGACTCTATCTCCCCTGATAATGGAGATATAATTGGAGAGCTCTCTTTTAAGACCCTCTATCCTGGCTATGGAATTGTCATTTTAAATGGGTGGATTTGAAAAGGAATTTTTAAACATGCTTCTATGGCTATGCTATGGACTATCATTTATAAAGGTACTTTTTAATCCATCAGCATGAAGAATGATATAGACCTTAGCATCCTTAAAATCATATGCTTGAAAGAATCTAATATAGTGAGATAGTGAGAAGGAATATATATATATATATGTGTGTGTGTGTGTGTGTGTGTGTGTGTGTGTGTGTGTGTGTGTGTGTGTGTGTGTGTGTGTGTGTGTGTGTGTGTGTGTCTTTCAGCTCTTTAATAGTTCTGAACTCTTTGTCAAAAGATATGTTTGTTACATTTTTTCTATTCCTTCCTATCCCTATCCCTGTTTGTTTATATAACTTACAGTGTCCAGGTTCTATATAGCCAGCGACGCTTGGGTTCTAGCAATGAGCATTTCATCCTTATTTTGGATCATCACTTGTACAGATATAAAAGAAAAGGTATAAGCCCATGATTAGTGGTGTCATTGAATTACGTGTTAAATTTTTCATATGCTTAGCTAAGACATCAGTATTTCATTACATTTTCATAACAAAAGCATATAAACAGGATCACTGAAAGATAGACAAGCACAACCATACAAAAGGAACACAAAGATTTATCGTGGGAAAACCCTAAAAGGAAAAACCCAGCAAAAGCTTCCTCAATATAGATGCCCCAAAAAGATAAAATATAAAACCAGCAAGGAGATCAAATCCTGATCCTCCTCCTTCTCCAGCTACTTCTCTTCTCCACTAATGCGCTACACAAGTGAGAATGTGTGTCACAAATGAGGAGAGCTACACCTCTATTTATATTCATCTGTTCACTTCAATTAACTCACCTGATATGTAGGCTCGAGTTAATCATGTAGGCTCGAGTTACACATGTAGGCTCAAGTAACCCCACTGGGGTGCTAATGACCCACCTTTACAATTAGAGGGGACTACCTCATGACTCTTATTAGTTCTTCCAATTAGAAGCATCAGGGTACAAATTAATACAAGTGGTTCTCCCAGTAGGACCATCGGGGACCACAAAAGATACACATAGAATATTCTTCAAAGTTACAATATTTCAACACTCCCCCTTAACAAGAAGGGTATTCTACAACAACATAAACAACAACAATAGTAGGAGACGATTTATAGATGTGTTACCCTGATGATGTTGATGATCATCAGGGTAACACATCTATAAATCATTGGAAGCTTTTCAACATCATATAGTCTTCGTCATCAATTTTCAACGACAACAAATCTTTAATCAGCATCAGCATCTTTTGACCTTTTGATCAACAACATCTTCAACACTTTGACCTTTTGATCAGCAACACCTTCAGCAACATCTTCAGCACTTTGACCTTTCGAAAAGAAACATGTTCAGCACTTAGACCTTTTAATCAGCAGCAACATCTTCAGCACTTTGACCTTTCGATCAGCAACATCTTCAGCATTTTGACCTTTCGATCAGCAACAATATCTTCAGCATTTTTATCAACAACATCTTTAGCACTTTGATCTTTTGATCAGCAACAACATCTTAAACATTTCGATCAGCAACATCTTGAGCACTTTGAGCTTTCGATCAGCAACAACATCTTCAACATTTTGATCAGCAACATCTTCAGTACTTTGATCTTTCAATCAACAACAACTTCATCATTTTGTTCTTTCGATCAGCAACCTGATCGGTAACATCATGATCAGCACCATAATCATACTTCAATTCTCAAACAGCATCATCATCATGATATTCTGATCTTTTGATCAGTACGTCGTTATCATCACATACTGATCATTTGATCATTATGTTATCATCATCATGCTCTGATCTTTCGATCAGTACATCATCATCATCATACACTGATCTTTTGATCAGTACGTCGTCATCATCATAAAAACATCATTATCATCAAAACATCAACATGATCCTTCCTTTCGGAATTATGGGATTTAGGTCTTTACGGAGTTACTGACGATCCTTCCTTTCATAATTACAGGATCAACACAGATTTCGAACTTAGACAATCCTTCCTATTGGAATTAAGGGATCAACACATCTGCAGAACTCAGACAATCCTTCCTATTGGAATTACGGGATCAAGTCAATGATCATTCCTTTCGAAATTACGGGATTTAGGTCTTCACGGAGTTACTAATGATCCTTCCTTTCGTAATTATGGGATCAACACATATGTGGAACTTAGACAATCCTTCCTCTATTAATTACGGGATCAACACACGTTCTTGAGTACCGAAGTCACCAGATCCATTCTGAACCAAGTTCAAGGATGATACAATCCTACCACATTCACGGGGACCGAGATCTCTGGATACATTTTGAACCGAGCTTCAGGGATGATGCAATCCTACCACTTTCACGGGGACCAAGACCTCCGAATACATTTTGAACCGAGGTTCAAGGATGATGCAATCCACCACTTTCACGAGGGCCAAGACCTTCGGATACATTTTGAACCGATGTTTAGGGATGATGCAATCCACCACTTTCACAGGGGCCAAGACCTCCGGATACATTTTGAACTGAAGTTCAGGGATGATGCAATCCTACCACATTCATGGGGGATGAGACCTTTGGATACATTTTGAACCGAAGTTCAAGGATGATGCAATCCACCACTTTCACGGAGACCGAAGTCACCGGATCTATTTTGGATAGATGTCCCATGATGATACAATCCATCTTTATTCTCGAGGACCGAGGTCACCAGATCACTTTTGGACAGATGTCCCGGGATGATACAATCCCTCTTCATTATCAAGGACCAAGGTCATTGGATCACTTTAGGGCAGATGCCCAGGGATGATACAATCCCACTACAACATCACTACTCCCCCTTTCGAGGAAGGTTCTTACGAACCTCACCAAGCTTGTCTCGAAAGTGTTTGAACTTTACTCGAGACAAAGGCTTCGTTAGCACATCAACAACCAAACCATCATCATCTACATCTTCAGTATGTGAATACTGAACTATCACCATCTGTATCTCCAGTATGTGAATACTGAAAGCATCATCATCTATATCTTCAGTATAGAAATACTGAAAGCATCATCATCTTTATATTCAGTATAGAAATACGCAATCACCATCATCTGCATCTACAGTATGTAAATACTGAAACATCATCTATATCTTCAGTATGGGAATACTTAAACATCATCATCTGCATATTATCTCGTATGTAGAAATACCGGATTTCTATGTGTTACGATGGAACACAAGGTTCTCTGTCATCACAACTCTGGTTATCACATAGAATCATTGTAGTATCCATCTTCAGTTCAAAGAGAGCTGATATCAACTTTTGAAGCCATATGGCTTCACAACTTAGCAGAGCAATCTTCTATGTATCTTGCTTCAGCCATGCTATGAGAAACATTAGACTGTTTCCCGCTAAACCATGAACTCATAGCATACCCCAAACAAAAGCATCTACCTAATGTGCTTTTCATGTCTAAGATACTTCCAACCCAATCTGCATCTGTGTAGCCATACAATCTATACTCATGGCTACCATCATAATATAAACCAAAGTCTATAGTCACTTTCAGATATCTCATCACATGTTTTGCAGTTACTAGGTGAACCCATCTTGGTTGAACAAGATATTGACTTAAGGTGTTCAAAGAAAAACAAATGTCTGGTCTAGTATTTGTTAAGTACATAAATGACCCAATGATCTGTCTGTAATGAGTCATATCCACTAACTCTGATGAGTCATTAGCTAGCAGCTTCAGGTTGGAGTCCATGGGTGTGGCCATGGCTTTTCATTCCAACATATTGAATCTCTTCAATATCTCTACTGCATAATTTCCCTGGTTGAGAAAGATTTCTTCTGAACTTTGCCATACTTCCAGACCTGGGAAATAATGCATTAACCCAAGGTCTTTCATCTCAAATTCTTCTACTAGTTTCTTCTTGCTTTCCATGACCTATTTCTCATTTCCTGTCAAGGATAAGTCATCCACATATAATAACAGGATGACAAGTTCATCTTCTACAACCTTGAAATAAAGTTTAGGATCATCTTTACTCTTGGTAAATCCCATGCTCGACAAGAAACTATCTATTCTTCCATACCAAGCTCTGGGAGCTTGCTTCAGGCCATAGAGGGCCTTCTTCAACTTGCATACATGATTCCATCTGGCTTCAACTTCAAATCCTCATAACTATTCGATGAAAAAACTCTTTCTCAATCATACCATTAAGGAAGGCTTGTCTTTACTTCACCATGGAATAAACTACCATGATATTTTTGAAGGAAGTGTACCTTACTTCCTGGAATAAGTGTCTCTTCAGAATTAATTCCCTCTTTATGAAAGAAACCTCTGGCCACAAATCTTGCTTTATACTTCTCGATACTTCAGTCAGCTGCATGCTCTATTTTTTATATCCATTTGGAGGATACAATACTCCTTCCTTCTGGTTTGGGAACTATATCCCATACATCATTCTAGTTTTATTTCATCATGAGTTCGTCTTGTTAGATCATCAACATATACTAGTCTTCTACATTCGAATTTGAAGGTTGGAACCCACTTCACTCTTGGTAAAGTCTCGATCCATCAAGAAGCTTTCCATCATGTCGTATTGTGTTGAACTTAGATATCTTCTATAGTCACTCCCCCTGAAGTGGAGTAGTATCTTCCTTCTTCATTCTATACAGGTGGTTCTATGCTTGATATATATTGGTCAATAAAGTATGTCATGTCATAGTCTATTCTTTCTGAGGCAAATCACGAACCTTTCTTTGTACACTTGTTCTTGTAGATTCATATGGAGGATACTATGTACTTCCCTTTATGTCTCGAAATCATATCGTATACATCATTCCCCATGATCAACTGTTATGCTTTGATCATAGTTTCTTTTATAGCATTCTTTTCTTTATCTTGAGTTATATCTCATACCCATGGTGGTCTTCATCCTTTGATGTGGATCTACCGCTTTCTGAAGCTCTTTCTTCTGTCATGGTGTCTCTGACCCTAGGAGCTTTAGATTTATGTTTATTGAATTGTCATCACTTGTTCTTTGGAACAAGTCTTTTCCTTCTTTTCTTGTAGGAGGTTGTACAGGACCTTTCCTACAATTCAAATGCACCAGTTGCATGGTTAGAACTATTTCATAAAACATATGCATAACGACAAATTCTTATGCATCATGCAACCATTTAGCCAATACAACATTCATCCATATCTCATAGAAACTTTCTAGATTCCTTCCATCTCTACCATGACATCATTGATATTGTGCACTAATCCAATATGTCATCAAAGAGTTTTGATAAGTAGCACTGGAGATTTGTATAGCGCCATGTGTTGGGGCGCAGACCTTGAAGGTCCTTAATTTGGACAACTCCATGGTTTTTGTGCGAAGCTTGTAAGCAGAGTTGCGGCCCAAAATAGTCTTAGGGGTGTTGGGGTTGGGTCGAAGCCCCTCTTTTTGTAATTAACCCATGGTTTGAACGCATGGTTTTTAATCCCATGGTTTAAACACATGGTATTGTAATAGTGCACTTGTATAAATAATTACTTATGTAAAGGAGAAAAGAGATTTTTCGAAGGTTCTTGTATGATGATAATTTGATGCGAAGAAGCTAAGGCCTATTTTTAGGGTTAAGGTTAAGTCCCAGCTATGTGTGTGGAAGACCTCTGCAGCTGAGTGTGCAGATCGGAGAAAGATACCTGCAGCTAAGTGCGCAGTTTTGGGACTATTGAGAAGACCTGCAGCTGAGTGCGCAGATCAGAACTGTTGTTTGTAAAGAGTTGAATAAAACACAGTTCTGTGGATGTAGCCCCTACACTGGGGGTGAACCACATACATCTTGTGTTGTGGTGGTTCCTTTTTGTTTTGTGCTATTTTGTTTTATGCATTTGATAAGTAGGTGAATGATAAGTAAGATATATTGTTAAGTATTAACTTCACTGTGAATTCCCAGTTAAGGGTTAAGCAAGTAACTATCTGTTTATCTAAACTGTGAAGCTAATTAAGTGAATGTTGAAGCTCTGTGTTGTATGTTTGATATTTGTTAAGGGTAAAGGTACAGTAGTATCCCTCTTTTGCCTACAAAAACCTGATGCTGCAGCACCCCATAGCTGTTTCGGGTGAGACTGCAACCTGTTCGCAGGTTGTTTCCAAAAGGGCCAACACTGTGGGTGTTTTTGTTGGTAAAAATAATAGTATAAGAACCCGGGTCTGCCCTAAGAAACCAACAAATTGGTTCTGTTGCCGGTTGAACCAGTATCTGCTCAAGAGGGATCTATGTCGTACCTAGAGGGATATGTTTTGGAGGCCCTCAATAAAATAAATCGGTGACTGGGTTGAGGACACCTATCTAAATTTGATGAACAAGAAAATAAAGATCCTCGTCGTAGCTCAGACGACTTCTTGCAAAGGTATGTTTTTTTTTATATTTATGAAATTTTATTTGGTAGTATCCACATATAATTGCACCAGTGGTTATCTAGGTTGACAGAAAGAAGGACAAACTTCCAAGAAGACCAGTCTCCTTCCTGGACCCCAGAAAGAATTAACCTATTGAAAAGAGTGAACAACGCGGTATCTAGAGTTGTTGACTTCTGGACAACATGAACCATTGAAGCATTTGTGACGGAGTTCGCCATCGACACACATACTTCTTTTAGCAAAGCAGAAAGACAGTTCTTCAAAGGACCAAGGGGTAAGTACTTGAATTCACTTAGTCTGAAAATTAAAATGCTCTTGGCTGAAAAACACATATTGCTTATTGAATCAAATTGCTAGATTTAGTTCTACTAACCTATGTTTGAAAGTGAAAGTGACTTCAACGAGCAAAGTGGTTTGCTTCAAAGAGGTAAAAGATACAAGAGAACTTTTGGATCCTTTACCTTAGGCCAGAATACCGATTATACCCCTTTAAGCCCAGAAGAGTCTGAATCTGAAGAAACCCCTTTTGTTAGAAACCCTCCTATCACTCCGCAGTGAAGATCTGTTATCCCTGAGAACCCGTCGTAGTCTTAAAGTAACCCTAGCTCGAGTAGTCCTGTCGTAGGTTAGTCTACCTCAGTAAGTTCCCTTCCTCCTGTTACCAGTCTTCCCCCTGTTATTAGTATTCCTCCTCCTCCTTCCCCTCCTCCTCCCCCTCGATTCACTATGGCCCATGTAAATGATGATATCAAGCTCCCAGTCTTTAAAGGAACTGGATCAGAGGATCCATAGCAATTTTGGTTCTTATGAGAAGCTGTTTGGACTGCTAAGAACATTATGGATCAAAATACAAGAACAACGCAGCTAGTCACATCTTTTAGAGACCAAGCTTTGACCTGGTTTATGAAGTTTTTCAGTACTCAGAACTATGTCTTGGTCGATATTAAAAAAGCAATGATTAAAGAATTTAAGAAGCCTAAATCAGAGTCACAGTCTATAACTGAACTGAAGGAAATTCAGCAGAAGCGAGGTGAATTAGTTTGGGACTTTGATCAGAGGTTCAAGGTTCTGTTGGATCAAGTTAGCTTCACTATTGGACTAGAGAAACATAAAGAATGGTTCATTGCAGCACTGTTGCCGCATATCAGGACTCCACTCATGCAATAGAAGGTTGCTGATCCGCAAGAAGCATTGGAAATTGCTATGAATCTCGAAACAGCTCCTATCGAAGATAATTCTGGAATAGACCAAATACAAGCACAGTTAGCAAAAATGGCTTTGGAGCTTTGTGACATGAAGAAAGGGAAAGCTACTCACGAATAGGTTTGGTGTACACTATGCAAGACAGCAAGTCATGACAGAGAACAGTAAACTGCAGTAAGAAATTATTTGAATACTGGTGCACCAAACCCGTTTAACCCTATTGTCCCATATTGTTATATCTGTAGAAAAACCGGTCAGCATTGACCTGAAGATTGCTACCTACTGCAGAGATATGTTCAAGTTCCTAATAATCCATACTGCAAGTTTTGTAAGTCCGTTGGACACAACGAAGACGAATGTCCCAGCTTTGATCTCCTGAGAGAGTGAACCTATGATGCTTATAGGGTACAACCCGATGCACAAGGTAATGATGGATATGGTTACCGTGGTAGTACATCATGTCGAGGTCGTGGTGGTATGCCTAGAAGAGGTCAAGGCTAGGTTATTTGCTATAACTATAATTAGGCAGGACATGTATCTAGATATTGTCAGAACCCAACTACGACATGTCGATACTGCAGAGCAGTTGATCATGTGATTGAGCAATGTCTACAGTTGATAGCCAAGATACAAGAAATAAATGGCGCTCCTACTCAGAATGTGCAGATGATTGCTGTCGAGAAAAGACCTATCCCATCCGTTAACATTGTTACAAGGAGTGGAGCTATGACGCAAGTGCAGCATAAGGAGAAACAGCTTGATGAGGCTTGGGTCCGCAAGACCCCAGAAAAAATTCCTGTCTTCGATGTTGGAAGAGAAAAAGGAACATTTATGGAAGCCAAAAAAGAATTTGCTGATTCAAAAACATCAGTAGCAACTACGCAACAACATTAACAGCAGCTACAGTCTTAAGAAGCTTCGCTAGCTCAAGTAAGTACTCTAACATCATTTTTACAGAGTTGTATGAAGTTATTAAGAAATCAGAATGCTTTGAATGAGTTACAGAAAGTTATTGCGTCTTGCGAACCTCAGCGAAGCCCTGATAGAGGAAAAAATGTTAATAGAGTTAGAAGGATTGGAAGCGAAATGAGACTGCATGCTCAGATAGGAGATTATGACATGACTGATATTATTTTAGACCTAGGATCAGAAGTGAATGTCTGAACTAGGCAGACATGGGAACAAATGGGAAGACCTACGCTTGAATGGTCCCCTATACAGCTGAGATTAGCCAATCAACAGAAGATAGTTCCCTTGGGAATATTCTCTAGTGTACCAGTGGGCATTGATGGAGTCAGTACCTTAGAATATTTTGAATTCATTGAAATAATCGATGATAGCAACCCCTATCCAGCATTGCTAGGAATTGAATAGGAAATAGAAAATGATGCAGTAATCAACCTGAAAAACAAACATATGACTTTTGAGGGAAAAGGCTTGAGAGTCGTAGTTCCATTGGACCCTTCTCAAGGAGAAAGGTATACAGAGCCAGTCAGACATGAAGATCAGGATATTTTGGATCATATTTACAACATCACAGCCAAAAAAGAAGACTATGTTAACCCTACTACTGAAGGCATAATGGATTGGCAGTGTGACAGTTCTTGCATGACTGATTCAGATGAAGGCCTAGAGAATTGGCAGAATAGACTTTATGAGCTACATGGACATCGATGTGTAAGAATTACCAAGTCTCTCAGATGGGTTGGCTCACAGACAAATATCTTTCCTACTTTTGATGGCTTGACAGACCCAGAAGATTTTATTGCACAATTCTCAGAGCAAGTACCAGATTCACAGAAAATGGAGACTCTAGATTCAGCATTCAGATCCGCAGCTGCCAAATGGTGGAATGGTCATAAAAAGAACATTCATAGTTGGAGAGCTTGTCAAAATCTTCTTTTCCTGAGATTCATGGATCAGCCTCAAGAGGTGCGAAGCAGATTTAATGTTAAGACTAGCCCTCAGGAACATTTGGAACAGTGTTATGAAGCATGGAACCATGTACCTTATGAAGAATGGGTACATAGGTTTGTACACACTTTGGAACCTGTAGCAAAGAACTAGTATGCAGAGGTCGAGCTTCACCATGGTACTATAAGTTGGGATAACCTTATTGATAGTTTTGTGCTCACATTTTCTATTAATGAGGATTGCCCTATTTTGGATGCAGCTATTAGGTTGATCCATACTAAGGTGTTTGATGATAAATAAATAGTCGAGTACCAAACTAATTGGAAGGAACAAGAAGCTAATGCAGTAGAATGTTATAACCTCGCCATTGATGAAGATGATGACCCACGCAACATTAATATTCATGAGTCAGAAGGACAATGTGAAGAAATACTGTCAAGGGTCGCAGCTCGAAGCTCTGTCGAAACTGGTGCCATGATGTGTCGAAGGTATGTACTGTGTCAAAGGTCCTTATTTTTGGCACAACCAAAGTTACTGGCTGTGCTGAAGATGAAAAGTGTGTCGAACCTCAAAATGCAACCATTGGAAAAAATCAAATTTGGCGGCACTGGTATGTTAACTACATTAACTGCTTGTAATGATGAGATTTTAAGCAATATAGCGCCGTTTGGAAAAAATCTACAGCTTCTCTGTCAGATTTGGTGTCTTCAATGCACAGTTATGACAAATTTGGTCGATGGATTCTATAAGAAGACACCTAGGCCTGCGAAGTTTGCATTACACATTTTCTTGAGTTTTACAGTTTAGTCCATGTCATCTGATCGCGAAGTCCAGGAATTGTTGATCGAATTCATAGAGAGGGGTCTGCAGAACCTTATGAGAAATCCACCTATATATGCACCTCATGAAGAGACTCCCATAGCGCCAAGTCAACCAATGTAGACACAATCAACCAGAAAGAAGTTTAGGACAGAATTTCGTTCTAAGCGGAACGAAGAAAGGAACCAGCCATCAGGAAAGACACCAAAGGATCCCGTGATGAATCCTCCTGGAGAATTCAAAGACCTTGTTGAGGATGAGAATGTTACACCGTAGCGTTCACCATATATTCCGCCTATGCGGCCAAGAGTTCAGCCACCTCGGCGAACAGCCAAATTCACATTACGCACCCCATCGCTGCCACAGGGTGTGCACTTGGTTGGAACAATGACAGGAAAAATAGACTAGCTAAAGTACGTAGACCAAGATACCAATGATTGTGGGAAATTTCTGTAGTTCACACCAGGGAAATACCTCCACTCTATCCATTATCCGGATACTGGTACGACGCTACTGGAAGTAAAACAGTGGGCTATTGGCTTGGAGCAAGCCGACTTGTTGAAGATGTTGAATGTTCCCCACTTTGGTCGCAGCACGCAGGTGACCATAGTGTTCAAGTAGCTATTGGCGTTGGTGCATGATGGCCACCTATGGATAGGAATCCAGTGTGTTCCTATTGATGGAGAGCTCATTCATAAGATTATAGGCTTGCCGAAGGAAGGGTCTGATCCTAGCATTGAGTTCATGGGAAAGCATGAAGACACAAAGCTGGCACACAGCATGAAGGAACGCTTCGAGCTGGTGAAAGGAAAGCGAGGGTATCAAACATCGACAATCCAACACCAGAACATTCATTTTTCCGTAGAGCTACTAGCATGCAAGCTAATGTGGAAGTGTAGACTAAATGAAGTATCTGCCCCAATTGTCAGTATTTCTGTGAACTATGCCAAAGGCTACAGTTACAAATGGGTAGAGTACATTGACAAGGAGTTCCTCGAAGATGTCTGTGACATGCAGGAGAAAGGTAGACCCTTTCACTACTCATGGTTGTAAAGTGCTTATTGCACTAGTAGGATGGAAAGAACCTACAGAGGCACAGTTTGTTGATGTGCCTCCCCGCATGCCTGGCGCAGCAAGATACACATCTATGTGGGTGTCACAGGATAAAACCTTCTAGCAGATGAAAAACTACGTGTTCACCTTCTACGCAATGAATATTTCCTATGAGATCCTGAAGACACTGTGGCTCAGTAATGAGCTATTTTCTCAGTATGCGGGATGGCCAACATCAGGGCTGACATGCATCATGTCTTCATCCAGGCCCGCGCAGATAGCAAGCACAAATGGTCGAAGTTGCCATATGTGGTGAACGAGGAATACATCCTCGCAATAGTCAAGCAGTGGCTGGCTGATTGGATGAAGGACAAAGGAACAAAGCTGAGCATACCAATCCCCCCAGTGACAGATATGGGCGCAGGTCCTAGCTAGGTGCAACAAAATGACCCACTCGAAGAAAGCGAAGAACAAGATGAGTCGGAGCAGAGCAAAGATGACCAGGGTGGAGATGATGGAGGTGATGAAGAAGAAGAAGAATCGATCAAGACAATATCCGACCCCAATCGCCCAGATAAGCGCAAGTCACCAGAGGCAGAGGAAGTGACTAAACCTCAGCCTAGAAAGAAAACGAAGGCATCAAAGGGAAAGAACATCGTCGAAGATCCCGCTTTGACGATGGAAGATCTTGATCAGAATCTGACAAGGTCCACAGAAGCACTAACCAACAAATGGTCAAAATTCGTAGCTACACATCTTGATGCACTCTTGGGCATAGCGAAGCGAATTACAAAACTCAAGGCGTTAGCAGAAAGATCAGCGACTGGCGCTACAACAAGCAGTTCCCCAACAAGCGTGCAGCCAGATACTCGGCAATGGCTAGCCAGAAATAATAGAGGACAGGTCCTAAGTGTGTCCCTCATAATAACTGATGCAGCCTCTCGAGCGTAGATGAGTATGACTGTTGAGATAGACTACGCCAAGTTGTCTATGCCGGAGCTGCATCTGTGCCAATTGGTAATTATGAACGAGATTTGAGAGCGAGACAACTAATCACACAAGCAGTTGGAAAATTCCATGAAGCAGAGTGAGAGCCTTGCAGCGTAGTTGGAAGAAGCTGACCAGAAGAAGAGGGAAGCATAAAGCAAGCAGGCTGCACCGGCGCAAGTATTGGAAGAGGCATATCGAAGTCTCCCTGACTTCGACATGCAGGCTGAAGAAGAACCAAAGTAGAGACTCAGCAAGATAAAAGACTATGCACAATAGTCTCACAGCCTGATAGAGAAGATGAAAGCAGAGCATGAGGCTCAGATTGCGGAGCTTCAACTTTGCATCATTCTAGAGAGTCCACCAAAGGTCAAGGAACAGCGTCGCAGGGATATTCAGGCCTCAGTAACGAAGATCTCATATCTTGTGAGTAGTGCATCAAAGCTGCTAGATGAAAGCATTGAGGCCTGGGCAAACTTGTAGGACCACTCAGAAGTGGAAAATCTACAAGAAACTATCAAGCAGCAATAGACAGAGCTGGATGCAGTAAAAGCAGAAATCAAGACACTGCCTCCTATGCAGAAGATGCTTAAGGTGAAGTAGAGCAATGAGCTCCAGCAAGAAATCGAGGCGTGCAGAAGGAAAGAAGTGCTGTTGGTGAAATCTGTGTAGCCTCTCATTAACGATGCATTGGAGTTAAGCACTACTACAGACAACCAGCTCAAAGTTTTGAAGGAGTATGATGCATTCACACAGGAAAAGGCCAGCGAAGCATATTCAGTAAAATTGTAGGAGATCATGGAGAAGGAACAAGCAGCTGAAGATATCATGCACGGCCTCAACAAGTAGTTCACGATATTCACCAACAAGATTCTCCCACCAGAAAAGCAGCAGAGTGCCTCGAGACGGGACACTAGTGAGTCTTAGGAGCCTGTTGGGGCGCGGACCTTGAAGGTCCTTAATTTTAGCAACTCCGCGGTTTTGGTGCGAAGCTTGTAAGCGGAGTTGCAGCCCAAAATAGTCTTAGGGGTGTCGGGGTTGGGTCAAATCCCCACTTTTTGTAATTAACCCATGGTTTGAATGCATGGTTTTTAATCCCATGGTTTAAACACATGGTATTGTAATAGTGCACTTGTATAAATAGGCACTTATGTAAAGGAGAAAAGATCTTTTTTGAAGGGTCTTGTATGATGATAATTTGATGCAAAGAAGCTAAGGCCTATTTTTAGGGTTAAGGTTAAGTCCGAGCTGTGTGCATGGACGACCTCTATAGCTGAGTGCGTAGAGGGTTTTGTACGAAAGGATCTGCAGCTAAGTGCGCAGATCGAAGAAAGATACCTACAGCTAAGTGCGCAGTTTTGGGACTATTGAGAAGACCTGCAACTGAGTATGCAAAGATCTGCAGCTGAGTGCACAGAGATCTACAGCTGAGTGTGCAGATCAGAACTGTTGTTTGTAAAGAGTTGAATAAAACACAGTTCTGTGGACGTAGGCCCTACACTGGGGGTGAACCACGTACATCTTGTGTTGTGGTGGTTCCTTTTTGTTTTGTGCTGTTTTGTTTTATGCATTTGATAAGTATGTGAATGATAAGTAAGATATATTGTTAAGTATTAACTATGCTGTGAATTCCCAGTTAAGGGTTAAGCAAGTAACTGTCTGTTTATCTAAACCACGAAGCTAATTAAGTGATTTTCGAAGCTCTGTGTTGTATGTTTAATATTTTTTAAGGATAAAGGTATAGTAATATCCCTCTTTTTCCTATAGAAACATGATTCTGCGGCACCCCATAGCTATTTTGGGTGAGACTGCAACCTGTTCGCAGGTTGTTTCCGAAAGGGCCAACACTGTGGGTCTTTTTGTTGGTAAAAATAATAGTATAAGAACCTAGGTCTGCCCTAAGCAACCAACAAAGGGGCCTATTGGAGCACGGACCTTGAAGGCCCTTAATTTTGGCAACTCTGCGGTTTTGGTGCGAAGCTTGTAAGCGGAGTTGCAGCCCAAAATAGTCTTAGGGGTGTTGGGGTTGGATCGAAGCCCCTCTTTTTGTAATTAACCCATGGTTTGAACTCATGGTTTTTAAGCCCACGGTTTAAACACATGGTTTTGTAATAGTGCATTTGTATAAATAAGCACTTATGTAAATGACAAAAGAGCTTTTTCGAAGGTTCTTGTATGATGATAATTTGATGTGAAGAAGCTAAGGCCTATATTTAGGGTTAAGGTTAAGTCCCAGCAGTGTTCGTGGACGACCTTTGTAGCTGAGTGCATAGAGGGTTTTGTAAGAAAGGATTTGCAGCTGAGTGCATAGATCGGAGAAAGATACCTGCAACTAAGTGCACAGTTTTGGGACTATTGAGAAGACCTATAGCTGAGTGCACAGAGATCTGCAGCTGAGTGCGCAGATCAGGACTGTTGTTTGTAAAGAGTTGAATAAAATGCAATTCTGTGGAAGTAGCCCCTACACTGGGGGTGAACCACGTACATATTGTGTTGTGGTGGTTCCTTTTTGTTTTGTGCTGTTTTGTTTTATGCATTTGATAAGTAGGTGAATAATAAGTAAGATATATTGTTAAGTATTAACTTCGTTGTGAATTCCCAGTTAAGGGTTAATCAAGTAACTATGTATTTATCTAAAATGCGAAGCTAATTAAGTGACTGTCGAAGCTCTGTGTTCTATGTTTAATATTTATTAAGGATAAAGGTACAATAATATCCCTCTTTTGCCTGCAGAAACCTGATTCTGTGGCACCCCATAGCTGTTTCGGGTGAGACTGCAAACTGTTCGCAGGTTGTTGCCGAAAGGGCCAACACTGTGGGTATTTTTGTTGGTAAAAATAATAGTATAAGAACCCGGGTCTTCCCTAAGAAACCAACACCATGAGCTACTTACCCATCACATGCATATTAGTAGTATTAATGTAAACAATCTATCATGCATAACACATCAACTGAATATAATCAAATGTATAACAAAACAATATCATGAAATGGCAACTGAATACTTATCTTTTATTTGTTTCGTGGGTAGACTCCATCTTTATCATTCTACTTTATCATCTTCTTCATTCATGAAATCATCATTTCCTATCCAAATGATAAGATGAATAAGAGGTTCTTCAAGAATTGAGTTTTTCATATTCCTCATCGCTTGAGGGATCTTCTTTGAATGGTGAGAGCTTGATATTCAATTGCTCCCATCTTGTTCTTCTCTTCTTATTAGTACAGCTGAAAGTAATCACTTACTTCTGGCATACATTCTTCTTCTACCGCTTCAAGTTGTTCTGCATTCTAGATCTTCGCATTCTTCAACTGTTTTCTCAAAGCCATTTTCTTATTTAAGTTCTTATCTTCAAATAGCTTGATCAAGGAATCAAACATCTTCGGTGTCTTTAGGGAAGGCACTTGTGGTATAATTTTATTTGTGATTGAATCAACAATGATCTTCTTGGCCTTAATCAAGTTCTTCTTGTGTAACGCTTTGAGCCTCATCTTCGTATGGAACTGGAACCTCTCTACTCATGTAGGTGTCCAATTCATTTTCTTCAGAGAGATCAAATACTTTCATGCTTGGAATTTGTCAGCTGATGTGATATATCACTTTGAAATGAGAACCTCAAATGCAAATAGCAAAAGATTAGATCTTACCGATTTGAGGTGTCCGTGCCACTTCCGAAGCTGGCTGATCTAGGGTTTGTCAGAGAAACCCTAATTTTCAAAACTTGGAATATTTTAGTTCTGATTGGATAGAAATATATATCTCTTCAAATGGAGCTTTCCAATGTACTCCTTTCCTGAAAACAGTGGAGGGAAGCTCTTGGAACAGGAAGCCCTAGTTTTCCAATTTCTTTTGCAGAAATTTCTGTTACTGTTTCTGTGACATCTCCAAAATTACTACTCCTCTATGTCTTAAATTTATCGCTGAGGTAACCTCACATGTCCCTAATCCAAAACAATAGTTTTCGTAAGAATTTGTTTCACCAATTGGGATTTATGATCATTTTCCCAAGGTGTCCTGTTATTGGACTGTTCAGAACAATGAAGTTGTACAGAATTCCACGTGTCACTGGCTCATCTTCAAGTTCTGAAATTCATAACAAAGAAATTAAAGTCTGTTCTCTTTCTGGAACATCTTCAGGAATTCCATTTGGACCTCTGTAGCCCAGGATACAACAATTCTCCCCAGGTGTCCTGTTTAGGGATGAATTCTGGAAGAGCTTGGAACCCTAACTTGGAGGGGTCATATCTCCCAGAATATAGCGAATCTGCGGCAAAATTTTGGATACAGTGTAAATACATATTTTATATTCAGCCTCTGCAATTTTCAACGCCTGATAATTCTCCAATCTCAGGATATAGAGAATGTACCAAAACTTAGCAGTTTTAGTATTTAGGGTTTTTCTAGATCAGGGTCAAACTAGGGTTTGACTTTCCCAGAGTTTCACCCAAACAAATTTCTTGATCCAGGTCTCTAAGCTTCGATTTTGATGAGGAGAACAATCCTATGTTGGGCTCACTCAAAAATTATTCTTCTATAGAAAGCCATAATTTTCCGCACCAAAACTAAAAATGCTCGGAATCGAATTCTGCTTCGACAAAAAGATGCGCCCTTCAATGGAGAGTCAATATAGCCTTCTTTTGCTGATAGATCATGGATAGAGACCCAAAAAATAATAATCCCTATATTCTTTAGCTTCACAATGTCTTCTTTTAGGGTGGCTCTGATACAATGTTAAATTTTTCATATGCTTAGCTAAGACATCAGTATTTCATTACATTTTCATAACAAAAGCATATAAACAGGATCACTGAAAGATAGACAAGAAAAACCATACAAAAGGAACACAAATATTTATCCTTGGAAAACCCTAAAGGGAGAAACCCAGAAAAATCTTCCTCAATATAGATGCTCGAAAAAGATAAAAGATAAAACCAGCAAGGAGATCAAAGCCTGATCCTCCTCCTTCTCTAGCTACTTCTCTTCTCCACTAATGCGCTACACAAGTGAGAATGTGTGTCACAATTGAGGAGAGCTACACCTCTATTTATATTCATCCGTTCACTTCAATAAACTCATCTGACATGTAGGCTTGAGTTAATCATGTAGGCTCCAGTTACACATGTAGGCTCAAGTAACCACACTGGGGCGCTAATGACCCACCTTTACAATTAGAGGGGAATACCTCATGACTCTTATTAGTTATTCCAATTAGAAGCATCGGGGTACAAATTAATACAAGTGGTTCTCCCAATAGGACCATTGGGGACCACAAAAGATACATATATAATATTCTTCGAAGTTACAATATTTCAACATTACGTCAGTGTCTATGCTCCCAAGGCTAGCTTTGGAATTTGTGGTTCTTCCACCTATGGTAGCTCTTCTTACTCAGATGCCGTTGGATTTATTTCCTCTACTACTATCTTTGCTCATATTCCCTTGCTAGATCATTTATAGGATTTTGCTAAACAAGCTCATTGGCATAAGCTCGGTCAACTGGATCAATTCGTTCAGCTGGTAAAGATGTCGATAGTATTGTTCCTACCTATTACTATACCTTTGATGAGATTGGAATATTTTCATATATAAAATATGAGGCTATTATGGTTCTCCAATGAATGGATGCAAAACTAGTGATGGGATAAGAAACTAGACACGCTACTTTTGGACTACGTGTCCTATGTCCTTGTATTGGACACGGACACACTAACAGAGTGCGTTTGACACATCTCTGCAATGTGTCCCATGTTCGGACTCACATGTCTGGGGACTATTAGTGCATGTCCCAAAAACATGAGGACATGCAAAATTCCGAAAAGAGATGTAGGACCTCTTTAAAAGTGATTTTTCACTTTCATTTTTTTCATTTGCAATTAAAGAGAGAGATCAAACAGTGGCGTTTTTGACAGGTGAAGAATATTTGAAGAAATTGGAAGGGTTTTAAATTCCATTAAAGGCGTATTTGGTTGGGTGGATTGCAATCTCAACTATCAAACAAAAAGAACAATGTATCATTCAATTAGGGTAGGAACTAAAGGGAAAAGGAAAGGGATAATGACCCATCTATTGTCTCTCCTCCTATTCCTCCAAACACAAGCTATTCTACTCCTCCTCCTATTTCTCCATATGTTTCTAGTGGAGCTCATGCTCCATTGAACCCTATTTTAGAAAGACAACAATCCCAAGAGAAAAAATACCCTTTGTGGAGGTATGTGACTAGGAAAGAAGGCCTTGGGGAAAATCTAGGTGGGGGAAGAAATGTATCTTGGACTTGCAAATTTTTCAAGAATGAGTTAAAGAGAACATACTATCGAGTTAAGGGCCATTTTTTGTTCCTTCATTCTTGTTGGATTTATTCATGTAAAGGTGTGAGTGTTACCCAAAGGAGAGAAATGGGAAAGGAGGATTAAGAATGCTTAGGAAATGTAGTAGCATCAAGCAAGAAAAAGAATGAGGATCCTCTTCGATTATTAAGGAAACCCTCTACCATCCGGCTTCCATTTTAACCTAACAGAGGTGATACATATGCAACAAGAAATAGGCCTTTTCAACTGGTCCAATGAACAATATTTTCCAACAAGAGGCGCGAGTAGAGGTAGAATTCACCATTTCATTATTTTTCTACCTCAACTTCATCTCATTCAATGTTGTACAGTCACCATTGTTTTTTGAGATGTGTCAAAGTATCAGTGAACGAGCTCCATCTGGTTATGTGCCTCCAGGTTCGGAGAAGCTTAGAACCACATTGTTGGTTAAGGAAAGGGAGGAGGTGGACAAAATTCTTGATCCAATTAAATAAACATGGCCCTCATATGTAGTGAGTATTGTTTTTGATGGATGCACATATCCATCATTGATTCGGGAGGATCTAAAAGGGCCAATTTTCAAAATCATCATATTGCAGAAAAAATAGTACCATGTCAAAGATCTCATCAATATGATTCCAATGGTGCAAACGGTGTGTCAAACGGACTGCGAATGCAAAAGATATTGCGTTTTGAAGTTTGGACCCAACAGGGAAAATTTTGGCTGAAGTGCCACGTGGCACTCCCTCAAGATGCCATGTTGTAGTCAAAAAGTGCATTCTAATGACATGGAATGATAATTTGTCATGATGATGTGGCATGATGATGTGGCATGCTGACATGGCATGATGATGTGGCATGCTGACATGGCATGATGATGTGGTATGATGACATGGCATTCTTATGTGGCATGATGACATGGCATGATGATGTGGCATGGTGACATGGCATGATGACTAGCATGCATGCATTTGTGCTTGGAATGATTTTTAGGACATTCATGCATTTACTCATGAGAAATTGTAAAATGATTAATATATGAAGTGAGTGGAAAAATTACTCACATATTACTCATTTATTTTATTCCTTGAGTTGTTATGAAGTTAATGCATGGTTGTAACCAAAAACAAACATGCCATATTTGTAAATAAGTTGTAACAAGTTGGTTTATGGTTGAAAAAACAGCATGCTATTTAAAAAAGGTATTTTGTTATGTAATGGATTATTGTTGGATTTTGTAAATGTCATTATGGGGAAGTAACTAAATGTGAAAACCCATGGGCATGTGGGCATGAACAATATTTTTGGTTTATGTTCTTAAAATCCAAACCAATTTGTAACTAATCCCAATTTGGAGAATCACATGTATCATTCCACCAAGAGTAGCTTCTCTTATTTAACCACTTGTCATGTGCATTTGAAGGGAGCTCAAGTTTGGAGAGATGTATCCCATAGAGGAAGCAAGCATCTGAGAGGCCCGATTGGGGGTCTCCATTGGAGAAGCTCATAGAGAGGCTCCAACCTTGTAGTTCCAGCTCAGAGAGAAAGCATGGATCCATCATGTCCGAAGGTGATCTAGCGTAGGAGATAAAGAAGCAGAGTCAATTCAAGGAGGAAACATTTCAATTTGCATTTGAAGGCAAGTAGCGACCATCTACACTCTCATCCCGAAGGACAAAGGTGAAGGGATTGGTTGGTAAGAGTGTGACTTTGGTTTTAATGATGCACTTTTCATGCAAACATATTTTCGTCTATTGAGACTATCCTGCAGAATATCATGTGGCATAGCTCGAGGTTCGTGGCTCGTAGAGTCAGTTGAAAGAGTGTGATTTGCAACATTATGCAAGTCTTTGATCCGGTCGAGGTTCATGGCTCGTAGAGTCAGTTGAAAGAGTGTGATTGGATACATTGGGAAAATATATTCATGTCCAAGTTTGGCAACTTCTTGAGACAAAGGAGGCGGGCATTTGCTTGATTGATTTCTGCAGTCTTCGATTGAGTCCTATAGCTTGTGCACTTATGTGACCCATCAGAGGAAGTTATGGTGCGGCGGTAGAGATGAACAGATGATGAAAACTCTGCAGGTGAATCCATTGTGATGTATATTATGTATTTGTGCATCTTTGCAATGGATTGGTCACTCTATTTTGGAGTAGGCCCGGAGACGTAGCCAGGAGATCTGGTGAACTCCGTAACCAAATCGTGTCCCTAATGTGCTTGAATGATTTTTCATTTTCGTGTGGATGATTCTATGTTACACACTTATATTATTCTCATGTTCACTTGCACTAACATCAGAAAAATGATCCTATTGGTCCTGATTGTTTCGAGCGGGTTCGATGACTTTTCGGGCTCGCCCCCGGGATCAGATCAATCACGTCATCCACTCATTAATTTCATGGTATCTTCCTAAAATGGACCAATGTTCTTGAAAGTAGTGGATGCTCTTGGGAAATACAGGGATGCAAATTTTATGGGTGAGTTATTCATCAAAATCATTGAAGAAGTAGGTGTTGATTCTTATGTACAAATCATCATAGACAATGCACCAGTTTGCAATGCCGTTGGCATGATTGTGGAAACTAAATATCCATAGGTAGTTTCATTTTGGACACCTTTCATTGATAATTTTCTCATTGTTTGAACTTTGAATTTATTACAAAATTTATCTATGGGAAAGGTCATTTTAATCATTTGAGTTGTTAGTGTTGTAGAGTCATTTGTACTTGTTTTTTTTGTCTTACACATTTTTTTGAAACCGTGCATTGTCCATTCCTTGAACTTGGCACTCAAATCCATTACTTCAGATGTGACATGGATTGGAAACATTATTAAGGATGCACACCATATCCGTAGCTTTGTACAAAACCACACAAATTCCCTCACCATATACAAAGAGTACACACATATTTCATTGTTGATTATTGTAGATACTCTCTTTTCTTCCTCTTTCATCATGCTCAAGAGGTTGAGGGAGGTCAAAAACGCTCTTGGTTCCATGGTGATTTCAGAGTATTGGTATTTCTGGAGAAATGCGGATCAAAGTGCTTCAAAAAAGGTGAAGGACGTAGCATTAGATGATGTTTGGTGGGAGAAGGTGGATCTTACCATTAAGATCATGGAGCCACTCATTTATTTTTTGCGCTTTGCAAAAAAGGACCAGCCCATCCTAGTGAATGTTTATGAGGGGTGGGATTCCATGATTGAGTCCATGAGGACCATTGTTATGGAGAATGAGTGTCCCGAGTACGAGAAATCAATAGAGAAATTATTGTCCACCATTCAGTATAGTAATATATCCACATGGGATAAAAATTGCAAACCTTTGCATTGCTTGGCCCACTCCATGAACCCCAAGTTCTACAGTCAGGAATGGCTCAATAGTGGGCCCTCACATAGATTCCCTCCTCACATGGATGGAGAGATTTCATGGGGGAGGAAGATAGCATTTAGGAGTCTATTTCAGGATAGAGACTTACTTGATGAGGTGGAGGAGGGATTTGTAGAGTTTTCTGTTGTTATTGCGTGATTTGCAGGCTATAATATGGTTGGAGATAGGGAAGTAAAGAATGCCTATAATTGGTGGTAAATTCATGGGGAAACATTCCCTCTTCTATTGTTACAGCGAAATCTTCCACTCTTGATCCATGTGTCAACCCTTTTCCTAATCCCGAAGTTTCTCTCTGCTAAAGTTAATTGAGATTGAGGTTTTTCCTACTTTTTTGCATCTCTAGGAAGGTCGATGCTCTTATCCTTCATACCAGGAGCATCGAAGGTGCTTTTTCCCTTCATGTTGGGTGTGCCGGTGCCGATGCTCTGTCTCCCACTGCTAGGAGTGCCAACGATGCTTTTTCCCTTCTTGCTAAAAGTGCTAGTGGCATTTTGAGGGAAAAAAACGAAGATTCGAGACCCTTCTCGAAGGTGGATGAGATGGTGGTTTATCCCTATTATCTAGGTGAGGTGCAATTCGGTTCCTAACTTGTAGGGAATATCCCTTTGATCCCTCCTCCTAATCCTCAACCTACTCTATCCCTTTAGCCTTATAAATTAAACCCTCTCTCCATTTGGAAGGGAGGAAGGACTATGGTACTATTATGCTGGCGGAATTTATAGGTGATCCTTATCATCATTTGGAGGCTTTGGCTTGGATTGTTGGATGGAAGATTGTAGCATTAAGGCTAGGTTGTAATTTTCTTTCCCATGTAATTCTATGTATCTCCTCTATTACATTAATACAAATCTCTTTCCATAAACAATTATGTTGTTGATCATGTTTAAAATTTTCTTCCTTAATGGTTAGCTTAGATCAATTATATGTTTGGATACGCATATGTTGTTTGCTTGTTTCCACATGCTTTACAGGATTTTGCAGCTGTAGATCTGAATATTTTGGAGCTTGGATCAACAAAGAGAGAAGAGGATTTGCATATTTCAGGTAGGTGACCTATTCGTTACTTTGCATTTCCATTTGATCTAGCAAAGTAGGTTGTATTATGTATTTGATTTGTTCTAGCTCCACTTGGACTAGGGAGATCTGGCTTGATTCCGATTGAGTAGATTTATCTGATCACAAAATTGGTGAATCTGTTGGGGAGCTTACATAGATCTGATTTCTTTTGTTTTTGATTTCATGTCTCTTTATCAGTCCTTTTGCTAGCCGCTAGAGACCTTCCCTCCTTTGTATTTTTTTTTTAAGAGTGTCTTGCATCCTCTTGATGCTCTTTGGATCACTATTGACCCTTTTGCCCTTATTCCATAGGAGATCTAGATTTTATTCAATTTTGTTTCTCCACCAGTGCACCTGGGCTATGTACATAGAGCATCGTTGATACCATTTTTTAATGTCAAAAGTGTTAGCAGTATAGGTGCTCTTTGCCTTAGGAGAAAAGGCATCATCGACGCTTATACCCTGTGTTGTAAGTGCGCCGCTACCCTCATAGGCGCTCTCGTACAGCCTTATAGGAGTGTCAGTCCCCTCATACGCGTTGTTTTTGCAGTGTTATAGGAGCTTTGGCCCCCTCATAGGTGCTCTAGTGCAGTGTTGAAAGTGCGTCGCCCTTTGAAACTTAGTTTTTGGATCAGATTTCCTTCATTTTTGGGTTTTGGTTTGATGGATTTTAATTTTCAGGCTACATGTGATAGTCATAGATCCCCTAGATCCAACATTATCTCTTCCTCCCCTCAATCATATGTTGTTTGCTTGTTTCCACATGCTTTATAGGGTTTTGCAGCTGTAGATCTGAATATTTTGGAGCTTGGATCAACAAAGAGAGAAGAGGATTTGCATATTTCAGGTAGGTGACCTATTCGTTACTTTGCATTTCCATTTGATCTAGCAAAGTAGGTTGTATTATGTATTTCATTTGTTCTGGCTCCACTTGGACTAGAGATATCTGGCTTGATTCCGATTGAGTAGATTTATCTGATAACAAAATTGGCGACTCCGTTGGGGAGCTTACATAGATCTGATTTCTTTTGTTTTTTTATTTCATGTATGTTTATTAGTCCTTTTGCTAGCCACTAGAGACCTTCCCTCCTTTGTATTTGTTTTTTAAGAGTGTCTTGCATCCTCTTGATGCTCTTTGGATCACTATCGAACCTTCTTCCCTTCTTCCATAGGAGATCTAGCTTTTATTCAATTTTGTTTCTCCACCGACGCAGCTGGGATATGTAGATAGAGCATCGTTGATACCATTTTTTAATGTCAAAAGTGTTAGCAATATAGGTGCTCTTTTCCTTACGAGAAAAGGCATCATCGGTGCTTCTACCCTGTGTTGTAAGTGCGTCGCTACCCTAATAGGTGCTCTTGTGCAGCCTTATAGGAGTTTCAGTCCCCTCATACGTGTTGTTTTTGCAATGTTATAGGAGTGTCGGCCCCCTCGTAGGTGCTCTAGTGCAGTGTTGAAAGTGCGTCGCTCTTTGAAACTTAGTTTTTGGCTCAGATTTCCTTCATTTTTTGGTTTTGGTTTGATAGATTTTGGTTTTTAGGCTACATGTGATAGTCATAGATCCCCTAGATCCAACATTATCTCTTCCTCCCCTCAATCATATGTTTTTTTCTTGTTTCCACATGCTTTATAGGGTTTTGCAGTTGTAGATCTGAATATTTTGGAGCTTGGATCAACAAAGAGAGAAGAATATTTGCATATTTCAGGTAGGTGACCTATTCGTTACTTTGCATTTCCATTTGATCTAGCAAAGTAGGTTGTATTATGTATTTGATTTGTTCTAGCTCCACTTGGACTAGGGAGATCTGGATTTATTCCGATTGAGTAGATTTATCTGATAACAAAATTTTCAACTCCGTTGGGGAGCTTACATAGATCTGATTTCTTTTGTTTTTGATTTCATGTCTCTTTATCAGTCCTTTTGCTAGCTGCTAGAGACCTTCCCTCCTTTGTATATTTGTTTTTTAAGAGTGTCTTGCATCCTCTTGATGCTCTTTGGATCACTATAGAACCTTCTACCCTTCTTCCATAGGATATATATTTTTTATTCAATTGTGTTTCTCCACCGGCGCACCTGAGCTATGTAGATAGAGTACCGTTGATACCATTTTTTAATGTTGAAAGTGTTAGCAGTATAGGTGCTCTTTGCCTTAGGAGAAAAGGCATCATCGGCGCTTCTACCCTGTGTTGTAAGTGTGTCGCTACCCTCATAGGAGCTCTTGTGCAGCCTTATAGGAGTTTCATTCCCCTCATACGCATTGTTTTTGATGTGTTATAGGAGCGTTGGCCCCCTCATAGGTGCTCTGGTGCAGTGTTGAAAGTGCATTGCCCTTTGAAACTTAGTTTTTGGCTCAGATTTCCTTCATTTTTGGGTTTTGGTTTGACAGATTTTGGTTTTTAGGCTGCATGTGATAGTCATAGATCCCCTAGATCCAACATTATCTCTTCCTCCCCTCAATCATTGAGTGTTTTGGTTGCATTTTGGTTGTTTTGTAGCAATTCTTGATTGTTTTGGAGTTGTTTGGGTGATTGTCATATTCCTTTTGATTTCTGAATGAATGGAGTGTTGTAGGTGTTCTCTCTTTTTCTGTTTGTAGATATAAGAAGAGAATTGTTCTTTTCTTTATTGTTCAGATTCATGTTTTTTTAAGAGAAAACTCAATCAAAAGAGAAGTAAAATTAAAAAAAAAAACATTTCCCTTGCTCGTGTATGAATTCACAGGTCTTTTCAAGAATTGTATTTGATCTTGATCTTTAAAAGATTCATAGTTTCCTTTGAATATAACTTCGTTTTAGGGATAATTTTAGGGGCGAATTTTAGTCCAGTGGGATATTTTTCCATGTTTTTCTCCCAAAAAAGATTCACCATTTTGCATTTTTTGAAGCCCTGTTTCACCCAATTTTGATGGGGCAAATTTTTTTCACCCTAAAAATCACCAAATTATTATATAAATGATATAAAATTCTTGGAAATTAAAATATTTTTTGAAAAATATCGCCAATCATTTTATAGTTGTCGTTTTAAGAATTGGTAATATTCGACAACATTTATATACTTTTAAATAAGTATGGTTCCTTAAAATAATCCGTGCTTGGTTTTCTTATATCTCTAATTTCTGTCTTGTTTTAACAGAAAACTCTTTCCCTACCTTAGGTAGTTTTCATTAAAAGAGAAATGTGCATTATCATGTAGTTAGGATTTGCATTCTTTTTACATTTCCTGTCTACACATCATGCATCCACTTAACCGCTCAAGATAAAATTAATGCTAGCTTAGGTTAAAATCATTTAGTAACTATGTGTAAGTTAGTGACGTGTTTGGGCGTCGTAAAACATAGCAGATGTCGTTAATTTGTCTGCACTACAACCCAAGACTTGCGCGGTTCTTCCATACAGCGTCAGTATATCAAACGACCTTTCACGTACCCTTGAGGTATATAGAAAGGTATTTCATGTACTCGATTGTATATCAGAAGGCCCCTTGTGAACAGTTGTGCATTAGACAACACTACTATAGATTTGAGCTCCCTCGTACCTAGCGTATATTAGGAGAACCTCTTAGGATTCCTATCACCATCTGAGTTATCCTTTTGGCCTATCCTGTGAGGTTCCTGACTTTTGATCCACTCCTATTCACATAGTTTTCTTGCGGATTTTAGAATTGAGTAGTGTTTGATCTTGTGTGGTGTTTCAGATATTCTTAGAGAGTTCAGATATGGGAGACTCTCCCGGGACCACCAGTAAAGAGAACCATTTTCATGGCATGTCTTTTTTTCTCCCCCTTGCGGAGATATTGGTCCTCCCTTCATGGCCATTTTGAACCTTCCCAGATTGACTATAGGATTACCTGTATGGCTATTCTCCAATCCTATCATACCAAATGCATCCTTTATGTCGGATCCTAGTCCTTTACCGCATGAGCATCAACCTCATGTGAACCCTTCTCCTTCCTCCTCGACTATTGAATCGACTTCCCTTTCTTCCTCTTAATCTATTGAAAAATCTGAAGTTAGTAAACGGGCGGGTAAGAAGAAGACGAAAAGGAAGGCTAAGAAGAAGAACACTAAGAAGAAGGTCATCGCTCCAACCTCTAATCTTCATGTTGAGAGCCCACCAGCCACTAGTCATCATGCTGGGGGTATTGATATACCTATTTCCAGCACCCGTAAAGCTAAGTTCCCCTTTATACTTTGCAAGGGTGATCACCTTCTCAAGGACTGTCATGGTCTTTCCCTTGTGTTAGAAGTGTGTTCTAAACATCCTATGTTGTTAGTCTCTGATCATCATGCTAATGATGCCCCATCAACTAGTGACTCTTTGGTTAAGATTCGAAAGGGTGAGGTCAAAAATCCTTGCTTGTTATGTAAGGATATGCACTGTACTTACATTTGTCCTCGCATGGATGAAGCTTCAAATTTGTTGGAAGATCTTACTGTTCCTCAGCAACAACTTCCATTTGGTTATCATAAGTTGTCCCTTGACATCCCATTGGTTGATCAAGTGGTCGATCCAATTCCATCCTTAGTTGATCCCACTCTTCCTTTGGAGAGTGAAGTTAAAGTGGTCGAGTTGATATCATCTCCACCAGATCCCACTTTTTCATTAGAGAGTGTTGAGACTGAAGTAGTCCCTTCGACACAGTCTTCGTCTTGTCTCTCTCTTCTAATTAGGAGTGAAAACCATCTTGCTGAAGTTTTCATAGTTAGTTCTGATTATTCTATGCAAGAAGAATTTTTGTCTCTTTCAACAGAACCCTCTCTGAGTAGTGAGGCTATTTCCTTTTACTCGAGTAACCTAAGAGAATATTGTCTTCATTCGAGCATTCCTTTCCAGATAGCTATGCGAGTAAATGCTAAGAGTATACTCTGCACTATCATTGACGAAGGGGATTTTGTTAGTATTCTATCCTCTACTGCTTAGAAATCCATACGTTCTCCTCCACTTGTGCCAACTACCGATCAAATACTGGCTTTTAATCGAAGATCTATTGCACCTTTAGGGATCCTTCCTCAGTTGCCTATCACTTTGGAAGAAAAAATTGTCTGTATCAATGTTATGGTAGTCCAATGTCCCTTAGATTTAAATCTGCTCCTTGGGTGTTATTATGTTTACGCCATGAAAGTGGTAGTGTCCACACTCTTTCGAGTGATGTATTTTTTCCATGATGGGAATATTGTGACTGTTGATCAGCTTTCCTTTGTTAAACTTGATTATCATGTGACTCCTATTCATCATACTTCCTTGAATGTACCGCATGTTCTTGTGGTTCCTTCCCCTTCTAGTTAGTTTCTTCAAATCATAGGTAAAATGGAGGGAATCGCTCCAGTCTCTGTACTTCATATTGGAGTTAAGTTGTCATTTTCTTATGTAAGTGGGCAACCCACCAACCTCTGGAAATCATGTTGTCTTAGAACTTCCTATGAGCATAGTTCCCATTATGTGTCAAGCTCGTTAAAAAATGAATCAGATTCCTGTGAGCATAGTTCCCATTCTGTGTTAAGCTCATTAAAAAATGAAATAGATGCTTGTGAGCATAGTTCCCATTCTATGTCAAGCTCGTTAAAAAATGAATCAAATTCCTGTGAGCGGTGTTTATTCTTGGTTTCAAGCTCATTAAAAAATGAAACGAATTCACTCAAGCATAGTTACTTTCTATTTCGAGCTTGTGTAAAAATGAAAGAGGTTCCCTCAAGCATAGTTACTTTCTGTTTCAAGCTTGTGTAAAAATGAAACAAGCCACTTTGAGCAGTATTTATTCTTGGTTTCAAGCTCGTTAAAAAATAAAACTAACATTGAGCACAGTTCCTTTTTCATGTCAAGCTCGTTAAAAAATGAAATAGATTCTTCCATTGTGTCAAGACTCAATGAAGCTTGGGGGGCATGTACCCTATCTCTTTATTAGTGTTAAGTTACTTGACAGTTATACTAGGGGCAAGTACCAACCACTGGACATCATGTTGGGAAATCACCCATCACTGGGATCCATTTTGAGCATACTTTATTTTAGTTTTGAGCTTGTTAAACCATGAAATGATCCTTTGAGCATAGTTCTTTTATGTTCCAAGCTCGTTAAAAAATGAAGCAGATACCCTAATCATTCTTTCAACTAATATTCAATCTCATTAAAAAAGGTAAGATGGTGTTGAGCTTACTTTTCATTTTTTGTGCTCTGGTTAAAACATGAAAACTAGTTTGAGCTTACTTTATCGCTTTTTTGTGCTCTAGATTCAAACATGAAAAAGGGTTTCGAGTGCCTTTTATACCTTTGTCGTGCTCGTTAAAAACTCATTGAAGAGGTATCGATTATAGTTTTATTGTTTTTCATACTCGTAAAAATTGGATTTTGAAAAAAGAACTCGTTTCGAAGTTATATTTAAGCTCTTTTCAGTCTCCTTAAAAACACAAAAATATTGTCAAGCGAACTTGTGTGTTCACGCTTGTAAAAGAATCAGAACAGTCGACTAGTCAGGGATAGGTTATCTCTTTTTCGGACTCATTAGCCTTATTTATGAAAAAGGAACTTTTGGAGTCTTCTTAGTCATTTCAGGCTCTCTAAACATGAAACGACAAATCAGTTTTCTTTCATCGGACTCGTAAAATTAAATGATGAGGGACCCTTTTCTAGGAATGAACCCATCCTTTCTCAGGTTCATAAAACATATGATATTTGACTTGTCCAAAGGACAAGCTATATCAAGTGTTTTTTACCATTTTCTAGCTCATTAAAAAGTAAAGAGGCACTCATCAATCATGATGGGGAAATTAAGGAAAGAGTTTGTATTTTGTTATGGCAGTACATAGTCACTCTTGAACATGGCACTCATCTGCATATGCATTTTAGTACTTGGATAGTCCATTTTTCATGGAGTCCTGCTAATTCCTATAGTCTTATTACTCCTTTGAGTTGTCCAAGAATACTCTCCTCATTAGTTGCATTGGGGGATTGGTATGATTCTCGTTTCAATACTTCCAAGTCATGCCATCCCATGCTCAAGAGAATTTTAGTCATATGTTGACTGTCTGCAGTAAGTTTACCTTCTATCATGTTGGCCATCCCTACGTTGGTCTCATACATCACTTTGTTGTCTAGTTTACCTCAAAAAATCTTTGATCATGTTTCATGTCAATGATCGGGGATTCATCGTGGCCCTCCTTCGACGAGTCTATTCCTGTTGACTTTAACTCCTTCTCTAGGGATTAGACTTAGAAACCAAGTAAAGTACCTTGAGGCTGCATGCCTTAGTGGTAGGTTACCTTGCTTTCAACATGATTTTACATCATTGACTCTTGATTGAAAGATCTCATCAATTGTTCAACTCCAAGTCCTTTATTCACATTCGATGGTATGTACTATGATACCTTAGGAATCATTGACATCAATGGTGATTTCCCTCACACATGTTAATGGTTTACCTCATTGGCTAGTAATCAATTGGTTTCTACCATGTTCGACATCAAGACACTATAATCACATGGTTAGATTCGTACCATTGCGGGTTCGGCTTGAAGACCCTGGGTTGTCATATATCTTCACCCAGGCTGCAATGGAGTTTGTTTTGAGTCATATTAAACAGATCCACTTTTGTATTGGTCATGGCTGTGTTATCATCTCATCATGGATCTACGCTTGTGTCTAGTAGCAATGATTGTGTTCAGTCGGTATCTACTTCCATGGATATGCATTGTATTGGTCAGTAGCCATGTTATGAGTTATATGAGATTTGAGTCAATGGTACTGCAATAGCTTCTAGCCAACATCCTTTCCTTATATTTCTTCACTTTACAAATAATTCACCTAGATCACATTCATCTAACTTCATGCTTTGGGATGCATTCTGTTACACTGAAATCTTGCACTCTTGATCCATGTGTCAACCCTTTGCCTAATCCCCAGTTTTCTCTCTACTAAAGTTGATTGAGATTGAGGTTTTTCCTGTTTTTTTCCCTCTCTAGGAAGTTTGGTTCTCTTATCCTTCATTCTAGGAGCACCAAAGGTTCTTTTTCCCTTCATGCTGGGTGCGCCGGCACCGACGCTCTGTCTCCCACTGCTAGGAGCGCCAACGGTGATTTTTCCCTTCCTGCTAAGTGCGCCTGTGGAATTTTTAGGGAAAAAAAAATATTCGAGACCCTTCTTGAAGGTGGATGAGGTGGTGGTTTATCCCTATTATCTAGGTGAGGTGGAATTTAGTTCCTAACCTATAGTAAAGGTCCCTTTGATCCCTCCTCCTAATCCTCAACCTACTCTATCCCTTTAGCCTTATAAATTAAACCCTCTCTCCATTTGGAAGGGAGGAAGGACTATGGTACTATTATGCTAGTGAAATTTATAGGTGATCCTTATCATCATTTGGAGGCTTTCAATTGGATTGTTGGATGGAATATTGCAGCATTAAGGATAGGTTGTAATGTTCTTTCCCATGTAATTCTATGTATCTCCTCGATTACATTAATACAAATCCCTTTCCATAAACATTGATGTTGTTGATAATGTTTATAACTTTCTTCCTTAACTGTTATCTTAGATCAATTATATGTTTGGATATGCATATGGTGTTTACTTGTTTCCACATGCTTTACAGGGTTTTGCAGTTGTAGATCTGAAGATTTGGGAGCTTGAATCAACAAAGAGAGAAGAGGATTTGCATATTTCAGGTAGGTGATCTATCTGTTACTTTTCATTTCCATTTGATCTAGGAAAGTAGGTTGTATTCTGTATTTGATTTGTTCTAGATCCACTTGGACTAGGGAGATTTGGCTTGATTTTGATTGAGTATATTTATCCAATAACATCTATAGAAGCTATCCTTAATGATCATCTATCAAGTTACATCACCCTTTAGTTGTGAGAAAAATTGGAGTACAAATGGCAACTTGTACAATTTGAAGAAGAGTAGGCTTTAGAAGTTGACAGAAGATACGATGGTGTATGTGCACACCAATATTCATATTATTTACAGGAAGAGGGAGGAGTGGGTTAAGGGAAACAAAAATATGTGGGATGTCTTTCTTGATGATATGGGTTTGGACAGTCACTACTAAGTTGGAATTAGCCAACCTGGATCTTAATGATCTAATGCTAGAGCCGGTGACATTTGATGATAGTGATCCTTTGGATGGTTCATCCTCCACACCAACAGATATTGATCCTTGGATGGTTGAAGAGGAGGAGGAGGAGGAGAAATAAGAGATTAGTGATGAATTTGTTGATTCAGGCGTGGAAGAGGATGAGGACTATTGATAGATGAGACTCTTCATTCTTCCATATTGATTTACACATTTTTGTATTTACTATTACTACTGGTATATTTGGAATTTTCGAGTGGCCTTCCGACATCTATCTGTACAATGTATACATTATACATTTTGATTTTCATGACTTAATGATAAATATGGTTTTCTACTTTTGAGTATTGACATCCTTATCTATGGCTATCATGAGTATAATGTATCATGAATTATCTACGTGTCTCATAATATCACTGTGATTACTAATTTGATTTGTAAATGTGTAATACTAATCACTAATGTTAAATGTTCATTGATTATGATTTATATTGAATATTTGTAAAATTTTGGATCTATATTCTATATTTTTAATATATATAATTTTTTTAAGTATATATACATATAACGTGTCCTACGTGTCCTGATTCTGGGGGTCACTGTGTCCATGTCAGACACTAGAATCCTAGTTTCCTTCATGTCCTATGTCCCCATGTCAGGTGACTTAGGTGATGGGGTAAACAAATGATACTTTCTATGCTCCTATTGCTACCTTTTCCCTAGCTCTTGGCTTTGTTGAAACATAAAAAAAGGTGAACCGCTATGGGTTTATAATAAACCGATCAATATAAAAACATATAGTCTAAATATAGAATAACTTTCCACATATAAGAGATAGATACACTTACATGCATGCATAAAGTAGGTACAAGTAAAAAAATTGGAACTTGCTTGTATTACTCAATTTTTTAGGTACTGGATACACTCATCCGGAGCTGACTGATACAAATCTTACGCATCACGATCTTAATAATTTTCTCCAACCAGGGTATGGACCCTAATTACTTTTTTAGAGGACGGATCCTGCTATGAAGGTAGAAACTTTATGTGAGTTGGTCACCTTATTTCTATAAGCAAGATTCTAAACTATGTATCATGTGTCATTTGCCTTAAAGTCATAAGCGGGAGCAATTGACGTAGGAAGAAAGGCAAGGAAGATTGCAGATCCTATAGAAGAAATAACATAGGCTTCAGCAGTAGCAAATTTAACAAATCCAATTATAGGTGCATATCCAATCCTCGAACCCATTGGCCTCATTGACCCATAACCTATTCATTCGATATGGACCGAATTCCTAGTAAACTACTTATTCTTTTACTGTATTTGAATATTAATAAAATTCGATATTAATCAAAGGGACAAGCTAATAGTATCTCTACTTTCTCCTTTTCTTCCATCTATGTACCCGTCCCACTTTATGCATACACCTATAGTATTGCATGCCTCTCTATCTTATGACACCGACCCTTCTACCCCCTAGAACCTTCATATCATGGCCATGTTTGTTAAATGAATGGTTCAAATGTAAATATGGGATAAACTGACGTTGGGTGAATACAAATTGATTCCTTTGCCTCTACTCAATAAGATCCCACATACACTGGATCATTTACAGGTTGAAGTTAAAATGAAAATATGGTAACTACTATAATTATAAAGAACCTTTTATTTTAATGGTAATCACCCCACTCTTCTATTTTTATTTCCAGGGCCGAGAGTATTTTTAATCCAAGGTCCTTGCTCAAAAGAAATATAAAGTTTTTCTTAGGTTTGAGAGGAGAGCCCCACCTTTCTTGGGTTTTTTTTAAATGGATTTTGTTGGAAGAGAGGGCCTTTCTACCCCACCTTTATTTAATTCTTAAATTTCTAGAGAGATTAGATAGCCTTTAATAAATAATCTTTTTTACTTAATCATGATTGGATATTATTTTTTATTGTGTGAGTATGTTACCAGAATGTGCTAATATTCAACAACAGTAAACTCCTATAATCATGACCTGAAAATGAATGCCATGATTGATGCAAGAGAAACAAGTGCAAAAGTAATATGAAAAACAATGTGTAAAATACTTCCTTGATGCTGAGCTTGCCTCTATATTTTGTATGATGGTTCTTGATATGGCCCTAATTATAACTCTAAGTTTTCCTCTCTTAAGTCTTATTGTAGCTGAAAATCAAAACATGAATGCAATGAAAATAACTTTTAGAAATGGAAACAAGAAATTACTCCCTGACATCCAAAGTCTTAAATTGTATCAATAGATACTAGTAAAATACAAAGACACTTTAAGTTTCCAAAATGGTATTATTGATTTTGACTGTAAAATACAAATTCATGGTAAAATTATATACTGATAGATTAAGCACACTGAGTTTTGGGATGTACAGTTAAAGAGATTATTCCACTGTTTTTCATAGAAACCTATGCCTTGACAATGCAACCTACAGCTAGAAATTTACTTATTTTAAAACATACAAAACTTTAAATTGTTAGTTGCAATATGTTGTAGACATGTGTAATAAAAGACACTTGTACAAGATGCATAGATATATTTTGAATAAATGAGTGATAAGTGACCAGTGTAATATATGTAATAATAGGTGATATTACAATTGGACAATGTGATATCTTCATATAGTATTGAAGAGATGGGTAATGATGTATTGAGTAAATGATTTATAATTGATAGGTGATGATATAGTTATAATGTTGAAGAGATGGATAATGTTCTAGTTAAGTATGGATTATCTAGGGGATAGATCTTAGTGCCTCAGTTCTTAATGAGAGTCACAACTAAGTAGGGATCATCTAGGGGATGGATCTCAGTGCCTCAATTTTGAATGAGAGACACATTTATAAGGATATACATTTGGCGGGCTGCAATTGCTATTTTTATGTGACAAGTTTTGTAAATTAGGTAGGTAGTGTGGATAGCAATGAATTCGGAACACTTTTGATCTTGGTAACTAATACATTCCTTAAACCTAGAGCCTGACTTGATTATATTATGTAAAAACTTGAGAAAATGTAGTCAAGCTAAGGATGTTTATTTACACAGACAAGAGAGTTGAGCATTAAAACTTTATTATGTAGCTATACAAGATGTTATGTCTACAACTCTTTCAGTTGATAGCATTGTGGCTACAAATAGACCATTATTGAAATGAGCCACGGAGGCAAATTTTGAGTTAAAATTATGATGAGAGATTTCTCATGACTTTGTCGACCTTTCCTTTTGCAATTCGGTTGATTAAAATTTTGGGTCAAAATTTGTAGTGTTATCTATTTTTTCCAATTATTTTTCTATGATATCATTAGGTTCTTGATGGTTGTGAATTGATTGATTGTTTGGAAAAAAAATGTGGACTCATATTCTTAGTGAAAAGAACAGGAAACAAGTTGGGTTTATAGATGCATGTGGTTGTATGTGGCTTTCCTTGACACAACTTATACAGACCTATGGAAGAAGCAAGAAGGAGCATTATAAAATTTTCTATAGTTCTTATAAGTATCCTGGACCACTTTTTCCTCCAGCAACAGCCTTAGCACCAACTCTCTTGCCTCAGTTTCATTTACATTGGGCCTGTACATCAGAGGCACAAGGTGAGGGACTTAAGATAGAGTGTCATCTTATGGCACAACATTTCATCGAGCTTCAGAAGGTATCCTTAGATGAGCACTCATATGCATTCACCATTTATTCAGTGTACATATATTTTAAATATTCCAAATTTACTAGTTCATTTTTTAGTCCCAACACCTATTTGAGGAATCATGCAGGCATGATATTTAATTGTGGAATGGAATCATAATAGGGTATTGAAAACAATGATTTTCTGGAAAAATCACTTGAACTGTATAAAAAATGGAATTGGTAGGTGTGAAATGGAACAAGTTTACCTTCCCCCCTATACATCAATGCATGAGTCTATTGAATTTGCATTTCAGCATTGAAAATGATGGTCATATAGTTGGAAAAGGGTTTATATCTGATGTTTTTATGGTGAATTATCTTATAACCATGTATACCAAATGTTGGTATGTGGAGGATGCACAACAAGTGTTGAAAAAATGCTTAAACATGATTTGGTATCTTGGAATTCTGATGATTGTCGGGTATTATCAAAATAGACATGAAAATGAAGTTCTAATGATTTTCATAGAAATTCATATCCAAGGAGTAGATAAATATGCCATTACAATAGTGGTTGTTCTCTCATCTTGAATGCAATTGGAAGCCCTGCAGTAGGGTAAGGACACTCATGCTTTCGTGATCAGAAGGAAATTGGAATCGGATGTTTTCAACAATTCCCTCATAAACATGTATGCCAAATGTGGAACGTTGGAGACTACACAGAACTTGTTTGACAACATGTGTGACACAGACATGATTTCTTGGAATGTATTGATTACAGGGTATTCCTAGGAGGGGCACGTTGTAAAATCCTTCAATCATTTTGGTGAAATGAATTGGAAAGGTATGAAACATAGGGTCATTAGAGTAGTAAGTGTTCTCCCTATGTGTGCATGTTTATCATCTTTGCAACAAGGTAAGAAGAGCCATGTTTAAGTAATTAGAAATGGATTAGAGTCCAATGTATTTGTTGGAAATTCCCTCATTGGATAAGTAAACTCCACATCTATGTTGTTTTTCTTTTGGAATTTCCTTTCATGTTTCTTTACAAATGGATTTTTCTGCAAAGTTATTTAACTATTAGCCATGTCTAGATGGAAGCATCTTTGCATATTTATGTCATTTTGGGATGTTTCCTGAGTTATACTCTGGTGTGCACCACTGCCTTGTTGAATGCATCATCAAGGGTTTTCATTTTAATTATGTGTTGTTCCGTGATTGTAGTGATTGATTTCTAACTTCTTCATTCATCAAGCCACGTATTAGCACAATGATATAATCTCTATCGAATTCCTCCACTTGTAAAAGAATATGCACATACGATACTTTTTTTTCTCATTTTATGAGATGGTAGTTGAATTGTTGGAGAAAAGTCACAAGATACAAAAATGATCATCTTCAACACAGATTCCCCATATTTTTTAAGTGAAAATTTCTCCTTATTATGTTTCTATATGAAAATATCTCATAGATAAATTATTCATGGAAGAGACCAAGAATTTAGGGTCACATTATAAGGCTAATAGTTGCTATGGAATATGCACATGCTGCATCGAGATATATTATATTATTGTAATTTTGGAAGAAACAGATTTTATTCACCTATTACACATGAAAATTAATAACAAGAGGTACAAATGTCCCATGCAATATGTTTAGTTATATATTTCCATGTGGTTCTCAGCATGATGGCTTTTCTTGTGATTTAATTCCATCGTTACCAGGTAAAACAGATTGAGAAGATGTGAGGGATGAAAATCTGTAAAACTATGAAAGTAAATCAACTAAACAATAAGTATGACCAAGTATGTTTTTACTTATTGAGAAATACTCTAAAATTGGATGAAGAAAGGATCATTAAAAGAAATTTAGTGGCATTTCAAATAATAACAAAATCCTTTGATCCCTATGTTTTCTACAGGAAATTCAATTTATAGAACTTGTCGTTTTCTGAAAAAAGAAAAAAATCCTTCAAGAATTCTCTTTAAACTTCATTCTAGTAAAATAGTCTTCCAAAATCATATTACGTAGTAAAGTCTCCTTAAAGAATGTCTCCGAACTCTCTACCTAGAAAATTTGTACAAAATTCAAAGTCATATTCCCTATTGAAAATATTAAACGAAAACATGTTTCCTCTGAGATATCATGAGGCAGAAACTATTAATGTTCTATCAAAATTGCACTTGCAATGGCTCTCATATTAAACTGGAACAAAAATGTTTTGAGTGTTTGATTGAATATGAAATTTGTAGCCAAATTTTAAAATCCAGACAAAAATCAAAGAAAAAGTAAACCATTTCTTAATTTTTAAATAAAATCATTTTAGGGCTATTTTTGGCATGTCAAACAACCATTTGAGTAATAAGTACATGAATGTAGATGTATTTATAAAAACAAGATATTAGATATGTTAATATCCATGCATATTCTTAAATCTTGCATTCTGGTAACAATGTTGCATACTGAAGCACCAAATCGAAGACATTCCACCATACCGACATTATTTTTTACTTGAATGTATCTAATGTCCACTGGGCTATTAACTACTTGACATTATGCAATTCCATTGAGGCGTATTGTGTCTCCTTCAATCTTCATTATAATCTCAATCGTTCATAATCATGTGAATGAATTTGTTATAGTTGAATCATAGGATCATTTAACTAATCCTTTTTTCTTTTTATTAGGCTATTGATCTTGAAGCTCATGTTGTGAAAGGATAGGGGAAAACTCATGCCAAATGGTCCCTTATTGAAACTGCACGATATAGAACGCTTCCTAAGTTAATAAATCCTATATTATAATAGATTTTATATAAGAAACGTTATATCGCACTATTAAGAACTTTGTGAATAAATATACTCTAATTCCATAAAGTAGTGTTACACACTGGCTATAAATATATTTTTAGGTTTTTTTGCTAGAAGAGATTGAGGATCACCTTGCAGAAGAGCTTGTTCAGAAGTGTCCTATGAAAGTCTTTGACATTGAAAATTTTGGTGGAGATGGGCCTTTAATTAAATGAAATACATTTATCTCATTTTTGCAATTCAGAAAATACATATTATTTTGTTACTTTGTGGTATGAATTGTTTTGTGGATCCTAATTTGCATTAACAACGTAAAATTCGCTTATCTGCTAGACAAGGAAAAAGAAGGAAAAGGTTTTTTTGTCTAAGAGACTATACATTGTGACATGAATGCATTCGTGGGGATGGTTGGGATAGGCGAGTAAAGTTACATCATGTGAACGAGCACTTTATATGTAAATATCATTACCTCGGATTTTGTAAATATTATTATTATTTGGATTATTGACTGCATTTCTACTTTTAAAGCTTTATACTTCTCAAATATTTAAATTTTTTGTGTTGTGCATTTTGTTTTCCAATTACCATTGATCAACGGGGACATTGCCACCTAAGGTTCTTTTTATTGAAGTTGTGAACATTATCGAAAGAAAATGTGAACGGATGTTGGGTGAACTCTCATGAGTTGAAAATGTATGTCATCATAATCATTTCATGCAACCACATCTTAGTGATGGAAAATAAATATCATCAATTTCAAAATAATCAAATTGGAAAAGCTTGTTCCTGTAATGGATATTTTTGACCAGGTGATATAGTGTGATGACTAAGTTTGAATTGAAGATCCACTGTAAATGCATTTGAATTAGAAACAATTATGAATGGACGGTGTATATATTAAATGGTGAAGGCCTTGAGTTCAGATAATTCTCAAAGGCAAGCCTATGTTTTCCTTTACTATGAACTGATTCTTGTTTATGTTCTATGTAGGAGTTATTTGCACGAAGCTAAGACTAGGGACTTGAGTCTTTGATTTTTCAGACATTTCATGTTGAATTGGTTCAAGAACCTTCTTTCCTCCATGTTCTAATACTATTTTTTATTATAGAAAATTTCATGCTTTTCATGGTCATTGGTTAGCATGACAAAGTGGTTGTTTCACTTTCATGTAAAACTAATTTGCACGGTACTAATATTTTACAATTCTCTCTCAAATATTGGACTGGGAATGATCTTCACTTTATATTTCAAAGTTATTTAATTATAGACATTATTTAGTAAAAAATCTCTATTTTCCCGCATAAGTTACACACTAGGGAGAATTTCTCTATACCTACCATAAGCATTGCATATAAAAATGTAGTATGATTGACCTTCTATTGTTCTAATATTTGGTTCTTTATACTCTACTATTCTAATTATGAATGAGGGGTTCCATTTTTGTGAAGAGAAGAAAATTATAGATTTGGAAAGAATTTTTAATTGAGCTTACTTCTATGGTTTATAAATGAGTGGTGGTTTGACCATAGACATGGAGTTTCCTCTTTTTCCGTTGTTGCAACAAATTTCATACAAAATAATATATGATAGAGATGCAACTATTTTTCTCCATAATAGGAGAGTGGAAAAAGGGAAAGACGATCTATATCTTATGGGAGCTAGATTAGGTGCATTCAATTTTTTTAAATGTGGTAGCTACTAAAGTATAAATTTCTTTTCCATCTAATAGACAGGTAGAGTAAATTACTACTTTCATGTTTTCATTTTCTTTTTGTTTTGTTTAAATAGTGGAATTCCATGTGGGCATTTTGGACAAAGTTGAACAGTTGTGGGATATTTTCTAGTTCTCTTTTGAGGTATTGGCATTGGCATAGATTATCTTTAACTTTTATTTTATTTTATTTATATATTAATCTGAACATGGTTTCTTTCCTTGATTGCAGGTTAGTGGTTGTTTAAGTTGCCTATGAATAAAATCATCACATAAGTATTCATACTTCTTGTCAGCAAGAAAACTCGAAGGTATTATTGCTAATATTTCATCTCATTCATTTCCATTTATTAAGTGGCTAAGAGTACTTAGGGATCATTCCCATTCTTCTTGATGTGAAATGGAATTAGTAGTATATTTATTTTTTATATTCTTTTTTTGTCATGCCTCTCAAGTAGGATTCCTCCTTATCTGAATTTGGAGATTTTCCATTATTTCCCTGCATCATCACATTTGCACGTTGTTTCTCTGTCCTCCTTAAGTGGTCCACTCAAAAGATGTGGCTCACAAAGAAGATCCTAGACCAAGGTTTCTTCCTCTAATAGCTGACATATAATACTACTTTTCTTGTGGCATGGATCTGTTACCCCTCGAAATGCATCTGCATTTTGAAGCGCCTTAAACACTATTTACAGGAGTTGTTGCAGGCTCAAAGTCATGAAGAGGAAAAATGCCCCAAAC
>LPNX010240267.1:8766-28920 GCA_001517045.1 Pseudotsuga menziesii
AAATGGTATCGACGTGCCTTTACAATTAATATATATAGGGCACTCACCTTGTAATCTTTTATCATCATTCATCTTTAATATTATTTAATATTTCTAATATGGAATTATTTTCCATTTGTTGATTATTCAACTAAGTAAACATTGTGGGTTAAAATGCGAATCATGTGGGTTTAGAAGTCTTGTCTGCTTCACTTGATCATGTTAGCATACATGATGTAGATCGGATGATCAAAAGACCATTTGGAGTGGAAGGAAAGATCCAAATCTACATTCAATTTTGACATAAACTGGCTAAAAATGAGATTGAAGATCATAAGGGCAATGCCCAGCTTGGCATTGAATCCACCAGTTATCTTGATATTGAGGAATTGCTACGTATTTGGAGAATGTGGAGATATTTTTTGGGATACTAGCTTTTTTTAGGTTTTTGATCCCCTTTAGTGGGGAATCCATTCTTTGTAATAATTATTTAAGAGGTTGATCTCAAATGTATCAGGGACTTTGGAATTTTGGAGGAAGAAAGATTGGTACAGGAGACTGAAAAGAACCTCTGTTTTTTAGTAAGGTTTATGTAATTTAGTACAAAATTCTAAATAAATACAGTATTGTTGTTTCTTATCTCTTGTATTTGATCTGATTGAATTTTTTTGACAGATCTCAATTTTCTTGTTTCAAATGATCAGATGGTGTTGTCATTCATTTGTAATTGATTAATGTGTTTGCCCATAGCCCAGATTTCTCTTTGTTATTGGTTAATACAGTGGAAAAGCTTTATGGAATTTATTCTTTAACTATCTTTATCTATTTCTGCAAGTGATTTAATAGTGAAAGCTTTACAACTTATATGTTGGTTTTTCAACTGACATGTGCACATGCAAGTTACCTTGAATGATTTAATCTTGAGTTTCTTTTATTTAATTTTTATTAAACAATTGTGATTTCAGTGAGAAGTTTGTCATCTCATTTAAATTTCTGTTAATGTGGTGAATTACTTGTTCTTCAAAAACCTCAAGACAACCTGCAATCAATTCAAAATCCATTTCAAAGTAGTTTAGAATCAGATCAAGTTCCCTTTTCTAGTTATGTTTAAGTTTTCCTTTTCTTTTTATATCAAATACCTTGTCTTCCAATCTAGGAAACAGATCCTTTGTGGATGACATCCATACAAGCCAGCGGAGGCTACAAAAGTATCTATGGGAGATCACTACCTCAAACAGCTTGAGGAGAAAGAAATACTTGTGTGTGATTTATTGAAGCCTTTGGTTTGGTTTTCTTTATGTGTTGTAACCCTTAGACACCCTTTTCAGCCACATACATAGTTGGGGCTTCAACAAGGTGGTAAGCCATGTGTTCTTCTGGACCGTCTCAAATGAAACTCAGCTAGATTGAACAGTCACTAATCTAACCTAGGGTTTCAGAGCTAACAAAAAACACAACAAGAATTTTTTTCCTACTCAATCTATAGCCTAAAAAGAAAATTCAAATGATAAGATAAGCTCAAATGGTCGGTCTCTCAATAGGATTGTCAAGTAGGTGCAACTTGTGATATACCACAAGGGTATTGCGTAGTAATCTCCCTAAATGTTTTTTTTGGTGTGTTGCTCCACACAAGATGGCCAAAGGGCTTTTGTTAGATAGATAAGGTATCCTAGTGGGGTCTCCTGATATACTCAAGTTACGTGGGAGCTCAAATCAGTAGTAGTGGTGTCTAATGCACAATTGTTCACAAGGGACCTTCCGATATACAATCGAGTACGTAAAGTACCTTTCTATATACCTCAAGGGTACATGAAAGGCCATTCTATATACTGACGGAACGTGGAAGAACCATGCGAGTCCTGGGTTGTAGTGGAGACAAATAACGACAACTCCTACATTTAAGGATGCCCAAACACGTCTCTAACCTAGCACTCAAATTTCTATACAAATTTTAGGCCCAAAGCTACCGTTAATTTTAATGTGGATGGTTAGGTGAATGCATGAGGTTTTTACAGAAAATTAAAACCATGCAAATATGAAATGCAAGCTCATTCAGTTTACCAATCAGAGTATGCCTAATTACGGGAAGGAGAGAGAGTGTTTTCTTTTCAGTTTTGCTTTGAAACAAAAAATTCCACAAACAACTATATTAAAAAATCTTTTTTCGAGCATAAAACAAACAACACTTCTCCAAATAAAATATTTTGAAAGCAAATAGATAAGGTAAGATATCTTTTGAAATAAGAATAAAGACAAGCAACACTCAAATATGCACATGCAATCTATGCTTTTTCAATTTTTCTCTGAAACATGGAAAGATCTAGCTTAAACTATGAATATTTTTTTCTTTTGGTGAGATAATGATGCAAAAGAGACAAAAAAACGAAGGAATCTTGAAATCTTGTGAGGCTAATCAAAGATCCAATTACTTAGGCTCAATTAAAATAATGACCTAATCTCAACAAAAAATTTATTTTTTTAGAACGAAAAGAAGTCTTTCTCATACTTAACGAAAGATAGAAACAACCAAACTAATCAAAGAGTCTTTCTTTTCAGTAATATACAATAGTAGGCATAGATCTAATCTGGTCTAAAGCTTCCAAAAAATCATTTCTAAATAACCAAACTTACAAGAAGTAAAAATGATGATCATAATCTAGCTTTTCGAATTTAACAAACAAGCTTTTACTACACAAAAAATTGCAAATTTCAGACACTCGGGTATTTTTAAACAGGACTGGACAATGCTAACTCAACACACAAAATCCAAAAATTATAAATTTCTTTGCAAAATTTTGAAAAAACTAAAGTTCTAGAAAACCTACCTAGCACCGCTTCTCGCTTACTGAACTCAGGTGGTGGCACTGCCTATGGATAACAGAGTGCAGGAGGTGGAACCGGTTAATTCCCAAAGAACATGTGCGGTTCCCGATAAAAACCTAGAACACAAGAAGAGCAAAAAAATCAAGTTAAAAATTGCAAAAACAATATATAGACGGATGAATAAACAAAAATACAAATCATATAAAGTTGAGGTGACCTAGATCTAAAGAGATCTGAAGATTTCAAACCAAAACTTCACTAAATCAGATGTAGATCTGACTGAAAATATTGAAAGATGGAGCTTGGATTTAAAGAAGTATTTCAAAAACTAAGGAAGATCAGATCAACTAAAGCAAGGTACTCCCCAGTGGATTCGTCAAATTTGTTATCAGGAATATATCACCTTGTGCAGACAAAAGTTGTTCCTCTAGTCTAAATGGTTTAGAGACAGAACAAATGAGAAACAACTAGGTTGAATACTTTCTCTGGAAACTATATATGTTTGGAACAAAACCTCTGATGGAAGACATGCAGACCTGCAAAAGCACATCAAACATACAACATCAAAGATACAAGAAAACTATCCATAGATCCAAATCAGTGACTAAGAAATATGATTATATATATGTGAGATTATAACACAACAGATATATGGGAAGGAAATCAACTTTGCATTAAAACATGAATGAAAGAGCTTACAACCATTTTTCCTTAGTGTCAATTCACTCCTTCACAAAATTAACATCTCATTCCCGATAGCTCCAACTTGCTCCTCTGTGCTCTCTAATGGACTAGACCAAGATCTTAACTCAGCAGCAGAACTTTACTCCTTGCTTCTCCTCTCAACCATAGAGTATGAGCTTAGCTTTATAGGACTCAAAGGGATAGGAATGGTTGAGAAATAGGTGGGTGAGGTGCCCATGATGTCCTCAAAGGATGGATCTCGAGCTTAACTGACCCAAGTGAGTAGGGATAAGGCTAGACACAAGGATTTTGTTCTAGAAGCCTCGTGAAACCTCCTTTTTTCACCTTTTACCAAGGGCACTACTTATATTCCCTTATGATAGAGCGGTGAAACGTGAGAACCACGTCAAAGACAAAGGTTAAAGGCGGTGGCACCACCTAGTTTCCACATAACTTGGACGGTGCTGCATACGGTACTACTTATCTACTTAAGGGTAAGAGCGGTGCTGGATTTTTATATGTTAGTATCAACATCTAGAGCATGTTTCACTTCAAGTTTGGGATTTGAGGGAAAATAAAGTTGTTAGACATCTTATCACATGTTGGTGACAGGATTTAGGTGTAACATCCACTGACTGAAATGGATCATTTCCAAAGTATTTTTTAGGGAATCTATATGCATGCAAAGCATCAAAAAGACACTATATTACTTCAGGAGACAAAAAATAAATCTAATAGGTTCAAACTTTCATGTTTTGAATTAGAAATCCAAACAAATAGTGAAGAAAAAAGTTTCATGCAAGCGAAAGCTACTTAACCTCTCTTGGCATTCTAGGACATACCAATTTAGGAGCTAATGATTCAAGAGTTATAACATAATCTCGCGCAATGCATGCTTTTTGACTATTACATCCCCACTTGCCAACTGTAATTTTCCTTGTTGTAACCTTTAAGTTAACATGATTAAGCATTTAATATGATTAATATAAAAAATGGAAGTAGACAAGTTAATCAAAACATCAACTTCTTTAAAATTTTAAATAGATGATCATCTGGTCCAGTACCCAAATTTATCTCTAAGTCCATTATTGGATCGACATTTTCCCCCAATTTCTAAGGTTATAAGAGTTGGGTTCTTTACAGCTATAACCATCACAATTCTTCCTACTTTTCCACTACCTGAGAAGACAAGTCCCTGACATTCTTAAATGCAAACTAAATAAAAATTAGTTTAGTTGAAATCTACCTCTGTAAAGAGCATTCTATTGAAATTAATTTGGATTTAACTATTCTTTATAGAAGCTTGGCCATTTCATATACTTAAAAAGTTTTTAGTGATATTCTCATTGTTTAAGTATCTAGAACAATTTATGGATGAAGTTACTGAAATCATGGTGATTGCATTCTCTCTACAGTAATAGGGATGAGAGATTCTCATTGCATGCTTATCTATCCTCACCATAGGAGGATATTCTTTTATAGAATAATACAAGTGATATGATGGCATGGAAATTAACTTTGTGAAAACCAATTGACAATTTCCACCATTATATACTAGCCCAGAGTGAAACCTATGCAGCTAATTAAAGATTATAATTTGTATAGAACAATAGTTCTAAGATTACCATTGATTAATGTGAAGGTTACTACAAGAAATACTAAAAAATGGTGCATCATCCTTTCTGAATATGTTACAACTAAACCATAACAGCTGCAACAAATAATTAACTAGAAGGTACAAATTTACCTATAAAACAACGAACAAATCATCATTAATACATGTGTAAAATATTTTATCTCATTTCTGTTCCAATAGACTTGTTGTCTCTCCAACACTTCCCTCAACAAAATGAATTGCAGAAGTATCTAGATACTTTTGTATAAGCCTCGCAAGCAAAGAAGATGCTGCAGGGGCCAGCTCAGAAGCCTTCAAAACTATTGCATTTCCGGCTGCAATAGCTCCTATCAGCGGATCCATAGACAACACTGAAGAACAAAAATAACAAATTAATAAATCACTGACTCTCTCTCTCTCTCTGGAAGAACAACACTCAGAGTTGTTCAGTAGCCAATAAACATTATAAATAATGCAACTAACTTACAAAAGAATTGAGTACTTAAATATCAGAAGAATATACAATTATAATTTAGTCCATACACTACAAAAACCACAAATATCATGTTGTAATAACTACTTTTACATTTTGAATCTTCTTCATTTGTCAAAAGTTGGGGGAGTAGTTAACCCAACCTCTTTGTACTATAGTTTTTGTAAACATCAATAGAATTCTGTGTTTCACACTTTATTTCTATGTCTCTAAGACAAACTATCCATCCAACTCCCCTTTTGCCCAGAAAAAGAAGATGAATAAGAGAAGAAAAAGCTCATGTTTCTTGTCACTAAAACAAAAGATTTTTTTTTACCTACATACAAGAAATAATGACATGAAAAAAATAAAAAATAAAAAATTAGGCCCCTCAGATTTACAAGTGAATGTATATAGATGTACAAAATTTAGGCCATGTCATTTATGGACATTAATGGTGATCATGTTGAGGGGTCATCCTCCCTCAATAGTCCTCCATATCAGCATCATGACCTCCCTCAATCACTTAAGAATGATGAATGAAGAGGAAAACCCAGTATCTACAATATTCAACAATTATATATGTGTATACTCTTTATAGATTTTACACACATCTACTAGAAATCCACCAAGTAGCAAACAATAGTAAAAGGAAAAAATCAAGACAAAAAGGAATTCCTAAGAAAAAACAAATTAGGAGAGAATATTGGCAAATAAATCAGCCTATTTTTTTGGCCAGTTAATCAGATGCTAAATCACACGTCAACTCCCCAATTAGTCAATGAGTTCTGTAGCACTGGTTCATTCTATCAACATTTTGGTTCTAGACTATCATGGCTTCTGTTAGTCCTAAGGTTTCTCAATGATTCAATTTCACAATTAGTAAGTACTATAAAACATATCTCATTATATGTGTCATTTAAAATTAGCGAGTACTATAAAACTAAATTTTATGATGGAAAGGAAATGCTTAAATACATTTTCATTCCTTAAGCATCAAGTGTTAAAGATGAGGGGGATTAGTTGCAATGCAAATATATGATAGCCAACACTGAAGAACCTCAAGTAAAGTAGCATGTGTGCATGGGTAAATGACTATCCCAGGTATACTTACTCAACACATTATACAAATCCCTCATCTCTAGATATGTTGGAATCTAGGGATGGATAATACTACATAAGCAATATATAGACATACATAGACATGAGAAATACCTAAATCCAAAGTAGCTATTAAATATGTATCAAAATGGCCTCAAAAATTACTATCTACTTTTATATTTTTACAGCTATCCTCCTTAAACTATGGCAAAGAGTGATAAAAAAATCCAGTGCAACAACACATGCATCAGTTGTTCCTCGATACTTGTGCATAAGGTTTCTTATGATGGAGAGATGGTGCGCTAGGAGATTCCGTGACTGAGATTGAACTCATCTGCTCCTAGATCGGACTAGTATATTACCTAATATATGTATATTGCTTGTATCAATATCTAAGACTATGTTATCTATAATTGAACCTGATGAAGCATTGATGCATAACAACAAAAAATAAAGGGCTTGAGCCCGATCTCAGGGAAACTATAAACAACCCAAGATATGGTCATAACAACCATGGACTCGAGCAGCCACTCAAGTGTCAAAAGATTCAACCCTTCAAGCCTCTGAACGTCAAATTCAATAGCTTCCATCAAAGTGTCTAGAAGCCTTTAGAACATAGAAATTCTTCCTGTAACAAACAACTCTATATTGACCATGACTAGTGGAACCATGAATGAACTAATATTCTTGATTCTGTAAAGAATCCCAACTCTAGATTGATTTGAATTAATGTATAGTACTGGCCTTGAGCTTTGGATCTCCATGACTCCATGGCCAATTTCAATGGTGCAGAGGATTTGTGCTTGTGGGAACCAATATTTTCTCCACTCCATACTTGGCATCAATCTCACTACAATCATATGGTGGACTATAGGTAGATGATTCATATATATGGCCATGAGGAGCTGGAATATTGAAAGTTTGGCTCTGTGGGTCTACAAAATTCTTCTCAAGATATACTCAACCATTTCTGTCTCTTAGCATTCTCCATGATTTAGCCTCATATATATTGGATAAGAGCAGAAGAACCAATATCAAGGCAGACAGTGTTAATATTAAGTTATCATTATATCAATATCTAGAATGAGAATGTTCCATATTTATCATCTATCATTATGTAATAGAAAAAGAATCAATAGCAAGGAAGAAAGTGTCTTCCAGACATGTAGAGACCTAATATTCTCATTCTCTCCACTTTCATGAAGCTTCTAATAGCTATCACACACAAGCAATATATTAAATCCGTTATCAATGTAGCAATGATATTAACTAGCACAGATCAAATTTTCGATCAGTGTAACCGAGAGAGGTATTAAAACCAAATGTAATAAAATCTACCTCTCAACTCCTCTAGCAATCCAAGCTCAATTCTTTCACATCCAAATTCATGATCAGTGTAACAGTGAGAGGTATTAAAATTCACCTATGAACTCCTCATCAAATTTCTACCAAAATTCCTCCAGCCTTTCTATCAAATTCTTGATAATGTAAATCCTAGAGGTATGAAAACTTCCTTAGCAATCCAAAGCTCAGGATTTTGATCAAATGTCAATCCAAAGATCATGTTTTTTTATCAAATTTCAGCTAAGCTCAAGCTTTCTATAAAATTTCAGATCAATGTATGCAAAGAGCTATCAAAACTCCTTTTTTAGAATCCAAAGCTCAAGCCTTTCAAATCAATATAGAAATAAGAGGTATTAATACGCCAATGTAATGAAAGCCACCTTTGAACTCCTCCAACATTCTGAGGCTCAGGCATTCCTTATTAAGCACTGCTAAAGGATTCAATAACTGGTCTCACTTCCAAAGTTTCTTGGACTGCACACATCCATGGAAAAATAAAAAAAATTGAAGTCCGATATTAATTAATTAATCTAGAAGCCGTGTGCCAGTCATACCCACGTTCTCCATGGACTCTGCCCAATCGAAGGAAGTGCTCAAATATGTTCATGCACAACAGGATTCGCTTTAGGATATGGAAACTTTCATGTGTATATGAAGAAAAAAAAGGCATAATGAGGCTTAACATGAGGAGAAAAAAAATCCAAAAAACCATTGAATACAGGCAGATTTGAAGCATGAGAAGAAGATTGGTCCTCACTTTGGAGAAAAAACCATTGAATATACATGCATATTTGAAGCATGAGAAGGAAGTAGACTATTTTATCTATGCAATGTTGGACACTTCTCAAATCCCATTATAGCATTTCCAGCATTTCAGACCCTATAACAACATTCTGGGCACTCCTACAGCCTCAAAAGGCCATGCCTCAAACTTCCATGATTTAAAACAAAATTCATAATCTAACCAAATATATTATGAGGCATAGATTCTCCTCCAAGTTAAACAAAAATAAAAATCCTATAAATATTTTTTTTAAAGAAAAAGAGAAACTACCTCTTGAAAGGGCCATACAACCACCCGTGTAAAAGCCTTTCCTACCCTCTTTAACCTACCAAAAATGGTTTTGAGAAAATAAGGGATTCATGAAATCAAGTAACATGATTACCTTGTGCATTCCACTATGAAATTAATGTTATGATTCTTAAAATTGTGAAATATGGATAAATCCTTTATATTTTTAGGTGTGAGACAAGGTACACCTTTTGTTTTTTTTAATTTTAACAATCTTTCTCTTTTGAACCTTTGGTCCATAAAGTGCCAGGTTTTCCTTTGGGTTCTACTTCTCTTATAGAAAGGTCCTTTTAATATATAAATAATAACGGTCAATTTGTAAATAAGGCCCTTGCCAAATAACATAAAGAATGAATAATGCTTTGACCTGATTACTGAATCAAATCTGAGTTAGAAATTGGGCTCGCTTCAGATTGTAATGAAAACTAATTATGAGTGGTATTTCCACTTGGCGTATCTTAGAACATCCATCTTGATCAATATCCTTCAAGAAGTATGAGTGAACATAATTAATAAGATTTAGAAGGAAACCTTTTTTTCCTTGAGAGTATTTGTTGTCCATAATTAATAGTATTTGGTTCTCTTTTAGCAGATATAATGTTCACCATAATTAATAGTATTTTGGTATTTGTATCCCTAGAAGGGATCTTCATTGAATTTCAATTTGCAACAGTTTCAAGGTTTCATTAATTGGTAATTCACTTTTAAAGTTTATGGAGGCCACTAGAGGCTCGACATTCTCCTCCATAACATTATCCAACCCCTTTATTGACTATACAAATCTGTAGGTCGCTTTTTTTGAGAATCTAATCTTGGTATTTTTATCCGTTGGGAAAATGTTTCAATGTTTAGACCTACTATATCAAAATATTGTTAACCGATAAAAGTATGAATGATGGTGCAAGTTTAGACATATTACCTTGCAACCTATGCCTTTTAAAATTTTAATGCTTTGTTTTATATGTTTTATAAAAAGAGGAACAACCCTAAAGTTATTCAAACGGTTTCTTTTGGCAAGTTGTCATTACTTGATGTTTGTTAGCATCTCATTTTTGTTGAAGCTCTCTTTGGTAACTCAGATTTAAGCTTGAATAATATGGTTGAACATGCATAAATTCCATTATTTAAAGAAACTAAACAATGGTATAATTTTACCTCTTCATTTCAACTCTTACAAAAATTCATACTCTGTTTGCATATTTGAAAGAACACCCCTATCTCATTAAGATAACAACTCCCATTTGTGTTTTGTAAGTTTTATAATGATATTCATTGCATTTTATAGATCAACTCATTACAAGTTAGGCACTTAAATAACTACACCAAAGCTTGGAAGAAGACAAATTTGGTTTTTGTTCATGATAGTGATATCTCTTGGTAAGCTTGAGTCTGACATGAACCTATATCTAACAATGAATCAAAATATGTATTTTTCAGTTTTCATTTGTATTGTTGTATATTAAGAGGCTTTGTATGCTTAGGAATAGAGGGATAGGGCCATAGCCTATGAAATATACTATGAAAAAATTGCAAATGGAATTGAAGAAGAAATGGCTGAAGACACCGTTCGGAAACTAGATTTTAGAGAAATGGAAAAAGAAATTACATCCTTTGGAAGAACCTTTATTAACTCATTGTGGACCTTAAAAGGTAAATCAAATAGCAATTGTTTCACACAATGGGTTTTTCTGCAACACAATTTGGCTATATTTGGAAATAATAGCCACCCATCTCTTAGAGATGCAATCCTCATGGAATTTAATGAATCTGAACATAGATAAATCATTGTTGCATACAAAGGTGCAACTCGGATAGATTTACCTACAACAAATTTTCAAGAGAATCCCTCATGGTATTGGCATTACTAATGATTATGAATATTGGAAAATATTGGAGATTGAAGCTACATTAGCTCTATTTGAAAAAAAGAAACTCTTAACTGGTAAATGTGTGCTCTGGTCATGATATATTTGGTCTTGACATTCCTATTGATTATGAATATTTGGAGATACTAAAGAATGAAAATACATTAGTTCCACTTCAAAATGTGAGCTAATCGAATGAAATCCTTGTTTCAGAATAAAATGTGTGCTTATCAATAGAACTAGTAAACAAAGCTCTATTTGTGTGCTAGTAAATGAATTCTTTAAGTTCTTGTCAACAAAACTAGTAAACAAAGAGACTCTCAAAAACAAATTTAACAATGGCACTAATGAGGAAAAAATTAAAGCAAGAAAGTACATATTCTTAGTTGAGTTCCAACGGCTGTGAGCAACCACAAATTACACAAAAATCCTTTTGCTTATAGCATTGTAATACAAAAAGCAATACTTCGGACAAACAAGCCCAAGGATTTAATGACTAGTAAACCTTGGCACATGAATATAGTAATTAACCATGCTTTCAAATGATACAAAATTATCCCTCGTGAAGACAATGCAGTTCTGTCACATGACTTATTTTAAGGCATGTTCCAGACCAAATCATTCGAATTCAAAGTCAAAGATACTAACCACTCATTAGTTGAACAAATTAAGAGACCAAGTTTACAATTGTTAGTAATAAATGATCTAATTTGTTTTTCTTGATGCCAAACTAGTATGTGCTTTGTCAATTTATAATGGAAACTGTGTTATTGGCATTTAATTACATTGAAGAAAAGAAAATGAAGCATGTAAGAAATATCGATAATTCGATTTAGATCATCGTACAAATTAGACTGAGCATTCACAAATCATAAGAAATTGCAAACTTTGAAGAAACTTATAAGATATATATACCTTAATAAATGCAACAACATCCTCCTCTGCAGTTCCTCCAGTTTCTCCTTTCAAAACAATAAATGGAAGAACACCTGCAAAGAACTTAATTCATTCAGCAAAAATCCTACCAGGAACACAACAAAATATTCTTAATGGGCATTAAATTCAAATGAAATTATAATCCCAAGTAGAAGGTTACCATGTCATGGCTTGACACTATGATTAAGGGTGTTTGGGCATAATCCAATCCATGTTTTTTATTTTTCTACTCCATACATATGAAGGCTACATGCACATCCTTCTTTTTGTACTAAACCATTGTGAATAATGTTTCTATATTTAATAGTAAAAGGAAGCTTTGATATAAAAAATGCAAATATAATCTATGCCACTCTTCAACTTGTAAATCTTCAAAATGTAAGAGACCACAAAATAAACAAATAGCAACACTCACGCCACAAGAAGGAGGCCATTACCCTTCCGAGGGTTATCATCTATTTAGAAGTTATGAAATACATTATCGAAAGAAAGTTCAAATTAAATTCATTTTTAGTTTGAATTTGGAAACTTTCCACTTCAATATATGATTTTGAATGACTAGGATTAGAAACATGACATAGTGACAACGCCTTCTAACATTGCAAGTGACATCAAGCTCTTCTAAGGGAAGATAGGCCTCACAAAATAAAATTGTCAACTAAAACAAGGTGCCGAAATGATAATGATAACAGGTCTCTAAACTATTGTTATGAGTGCAGAATTTCCCCTTTTTACAGTTGTTTTTGCTCGTAATCATGCTAAAACTGAAGACATGGGCTATTTAATGTTGAAACTATGCCCAGTTTTACAACTTTCCGCCTTTTTATGCCCAAAAATTTATTTAATGGGTTTTATTGCTTCTTTAGCTTATGTATCTTAACTATAGTGTCTTCTTAATGTTGCTCAAAGTCAAAACATGACCATGATTGTGATAATCAACACCAATTGACTACTTATTGTTGTCCTAAGCGTGCCTAAATATTAAACATAATCGATATTGATCCAAATATGTAAATTCCATGGTCTTCAGCTTACAGCCTAGGTAAACAATAGAAGGGTTCTCAGTGAGTTCCTTGACAAGTTTCATTTTTAATGCAAAAGGTAATGGACGGACTCGATGATTAAAGATTGAGGAATGTTATTGGAAAATGTTGTCATGCTAGAATTTATCAGTATGGGTGTCAGGTTATCCCATTAGTCTACGTCTATTTTCCCAGAAGAAAGGGACGGCCCTACTCATACCAATTTAAGTATGTAATAATGTGTGACAAAGAGGGTGCACTACCTATTCTAGTATAGTAATAAAGCATAACTTATCTTCTCTCTCCGAATAGATATAAGGAAATGTATGTAGAGCACACTAACAGTTTATATATATTTGAGAATCTCATCTATAATGAATGGAAATAAACCGAAGAATGACTTTACAGGGAAACATAATCTTGACAGTTCAATCTTTGATTTTTTCCTGGATATAAACGAAAAACTGGAGAAAAAACTCACATATCTTTAATGCACTTTTGGCATTTCTTGTGAGTGTTTTCATGAATCTAACAATGTTGCAACACTTATCTTCAAAAAAATTGTTGAGGGTAACATAGTCTGATATTTACGAGGTGAAAACATTTTCTATATACTGCTAAATGGAAAAAATTTATATAGTGTTATACACTAACGTAAGGTAGATTTCAAATTTTGCCTACACAAACAAGAATAGACCTTTGTCAAGATTGATACAGCATAATACTTCAAAAATGTCCTTGTTTTAGGGTTTTTATGTAACATTGGGATAATATTCTGGAGATAGAAAAGGGGAAATACAAGTTGAGATTCCGAAGAGATCCCAAATTTAATAAAATAACGATTTTTTAAGAGTTCATTTATGTGCTAAAAAAGCTCAGGAAAGAACTACCCAGAAGTTAGTTGATTGTTTCAACATGGTGTTAAACACATTGATAAACCCTTGGAATGGATAGAAGTTACAAATCAGCAATAAGAGGTGAAAAAGTTGATCACACATGTCTAATTCTGGAGAACAATAGTGTCTTCAAGGTTCAATAGTGACCACTTCTGCAAAACATTTAGTTGAGTGAAAAAATCGTTTATTTAGCACAAGATGACGAATACTCTATTTTGGATGATAACTCTTTCAAAAATCAATCTTTAAACAACAAATATTAGGGGAAAATGAAACCATACCTTTGATTGAAGTGGAAAATAAGGGGTGAAGTAGCTGCTACGAATCCCTTCTACTGGAAAATGGGGGCGATTGAAGGATTCATGACAAATTTAGGAGGATATCGGGGGCGAATTCAAAATTATTTTATTTACATGGAAAATAAGGGGCGAAGTAGCTGCTAAGAATCTCTTCTACTGGAACACGGGGGCGATTGAAGATTCATGACAAATTTAATAGGATATCGGGGCAGAATGTAGAATTTCTACCGAATTTCAATGGGTGAAATCGTTATTTTTGTGCTCCTACTCATCAGCGAATGGTTTGGTGTATAATAGTTTTTAAATAAATGTGGGACGAATTTATTGAAATTTTAAAAATCTTTTTATATAAAAAATTCGTCCAACAAATATATTAAACCCCTCTTATTTCATCCATGGGCTAAATTTCGCCCCTGGTCTCAATAAAGCCACTATTAAAAATCACTACCTTTAACCTAGATTGAGGATTTGTTGGGCCACTTACAAGAGGCTATATTCTACACCAAAATGGATTTGACTACTGGATATCATCAAGTATCCATGAAGGCAACAAACACATGGAAGACAACCTTCAAATCCAAGTTCGGATTGTTTGAGTGGATGGCCATGCCGTTTGGATTCACCAATTCTACAACCACCTTCTTTTTAGGATAATTAATGTTATTTTGCCAGCATATTTGGGTCAATGTGTAGTCATCTATCCAGAGGACATTCTAGTATCTAGTGTTTATTGGGGGGCACATCTGCAACATGTCCTTCGAGTTCTAGAACTCCTACATGCACACAAGCTATAGGTAAAGGAAAATATGTCATATTTTTGTCAATATTACATTTAGTACTTGTGTTTTTTCATTGATTCTAAACGAATATGTCCAAATCCATTTTGTGTTCAAGCACTGGCACAATGTCAAGCACGAGTCAGTGTGGGTGAGGTCAAACATTTCATGGGAGGTATTAATTTCTATCCAAAGTTTGTCCTCCTTTTTGCTCATATTGCTAGCCCCTTGCACACATTGTTAAATAGTACAAAATTTGTTGTTAAATAGTACAAAATTTGTGTGGGATGTGTTATAAGAATGCCATTTGAATAGGATTAAACAATAATTATTCTCTTTTCATATTCTTCGTTTACTAGATTTGACTCGATCTATTGAGATTGAATCCGATGCATCAGAGTTTTCCATCCGAGAAGACACTAAATGTAACTATAGTACTTATGACAAGAAATTCTATAGTATAGTGCATTCTTTGAAACAATGGAGATATTATATATTGGGAAAAGAGACTATCTTTCATACATATCACCATCCACTAGTATTCATCAATTCTTAAAGAAAGTTTCAATAACAATGCCATCTTAAATGGGTTGCATGTATTAAACAATTTCATTTAGTGATTCGATACAAGAAGGATGCTACTAACAGGATGGAAAATTTACTCAACCATCCTCTAGCTTGAGTTCTCCAAATATTAGAGGTGTGTTGTGCATCTTTTGATTTATGGAAGGAAATGTATGCTTTTGACCCAACCTTTGGTGAGATTTGGAAAGCACTGCACCCCCTACTATCATCAATAACACCCCTTTTTCTGGACTATTATATTATATGTGTTTCTTCAATCAGACGATCGTCTCCTTTTGATTAAGGAACCTTGTGCGTCTTCTTGTAGTGGACATTTTGGAGGAACAAAAACAGTTATGAATATCCAATGACACTTTTATTAGCCCTCTTTAGCTAAACAAGTAGAAAAATTCATTCGAGCTTGTGCATCATTTTGTCAGTGTAATCCTTCAAATCAGAAGCATGGTTTGTATCAACCACTTCATGTTCATTCTCGTCCCTTTGAATCTATTTCAATGGATTTTATCAATGGTATGCCTACCGCTTTGAGGAAACATGATGTCATTTGGGTTGTGGTATGTCGTTTTTCAAAAATGGATTTATTTATTCCTTGTTATAAGACTGGATTAGCAACTCAGACTCTTGATTTGTTCTTTCAACGCGTCTTGATTTGTTCTTTCAACGCGTTTGGCACCATTTTGTCTTTCCTAGTAGCATTGTTTCTGATAGTGATTCTAGATTTCTCAGTGGGCTTTTGCATACACTTCGGCCATGATTGGGATGCTACTTGTGCTTTTCCACTACTTTTCACCCTCAAACCGATGTCCGAAGGGAAGTGGTGACCCACATTTTGGTCAATTCACTTTGTATGCATTTTGCACGAAATTGGTAGTGAGATACATATTTGCACATCATTCAACGCAGTTATTACAAATTCACTCACTCATCTACAATATGTTCACCAATTGATGTATGTTTGGTATTCCAACCTTCCTCTTCTTCAAAGATACCCCTCCTTATTGACACAACTAGATCAGTCCATCAACAAAAACAACTTTCTACCCATCTGTTCATACAGAATATTTCTCAGTATCATTCCCAGGCACTAGAAGTACTACATGCTACCGAAGGGCGTGCCAAAATTCATTTTCATAAGCACCGTAAACCTCTATCTTTTCATCCCGGAGATCAGGTAGGGCTCCTACTTGACAAGAAACATTTCAAAGGGAAGCATCATAAGTTGCACCTAATCAGATATGGACCAGATACGGTTGTAGGACATGCCTATCGTTTAAATCATCCTACTCAAATGGGAATTCACAATGTAATCAATGTCAACAACATTAAGCTATTTGAGACACCATTCTCGAGTCCAAAAGGCATTGGACACGCCAAAAGGAATATCTTTCTTTTTTAATTGGACGAAAAGGACATAGTATGCAGGCTTTGTCAAACTCATATTTCCTCAACTGCTCATCGAAGCGGGACTCTTCCAGAACTAAACAAGGAGGAATTGGTCTATAAGGAAGACAATCTTCCTTATCATCTCACTCAGGATATTAAAATAACAATAAAATCAATCACGTCGTAATTAAGAATGCAGAATTAAAAAAGATTGCTTGTAATATGGAAATAAGAAAAAGAAAGTTAAAGGTTTCCATGGATTACTTATATGTTCTCTAACTCGTTCTTCTTCACTAAAGTAGTTGCATGTAGTTTTCACTATTAATGTGTTGTGCTCTCGATTCTCGTCTCTCCACATTCTGAGTGGATTTTTTTGTTTTAGAATATTTGATTGATTTTCCTGGAAGCATTCAATTCCCATTGAATGTTCCCAACTCTTCCCTTGAATAGATTCCATTTTTTTTTGCATGTTACACCTAACTAGAAAGGAATATGCTCATCCCCAATTCTTACATGGTTTGAAGGGTTTTGGTATAACGTTCTAATAGGAAACACAGCCAAAAAAACAGAAACGCATAGGGATAGGATTGGCGCCCATCTCTTTATCTGTGGCTAGGGAATTAACTATTCCCTCCATTGCCTGACAATATGTCCTCCATCTTCAATGGAAAAACACATATCATTTACAATATTAAAAGATAGTATGAGTTGTTACAGTATGAGTTGTTGTTACTATGTTTCATTGGTTATTAGTAATTAATGGTATAAATAGTTCTCACTTGTATATTGAATCTTGATACAAAAGTATGAAGAGGGTGATTTGAAAAGAAAAATACATTATATTTTACTATAGAATGTTCTATATTAAAATGTGAATATATATATATAATATTCATAAAGGTACAATGTGTGTTCTATTTCTTGAAAAGATCGATGATCCTTTGATTAAAGAAAGTAACATTTAAAATGTCTTGAGACAAATAACTACAACCTTGGTGATTATTGGCTCACAATTTCTCCAATACATAGGTGGGGAAACATGTATAAAAAAGTTAGATATACTTGGTGATCATTGTTATGTGGATATGTTCATAAAATAGTGTAGAGTTTAGTACTATGCCTGGAACCCTATTAAATCATATTAAAAGGATTAAATGAACTCCTACTACCTTACCATTAAAGTACCTTGGAGTGAATGTTTTGTGTGAATCAAAGTAATTGAATGTAAATGTTTATTATCAAAGTGAAATAACTATATTCCTTAGGATAATGATATCTGAAGGTCCCTTAAAAATGATTGTTATTTCATGTAAAAGTCTTTTGATTTTTAAAGAGTAAAACATGGTTTTACATTAGTAGTTATTTCATACCTAGGATGGGTACTATAGTAGGAGACAAGATTATATGCTAATGGGCTATATGATATATCTACCTTTGTGGATTGGGTTTACATGAATACTTCAAAATCTAAGCTTAATTAATGATTAAACTTTTAATTGGTGGTTATGTTTAATTTAGAGAAAATTAAATAGTGTTCTAAGTAACATGTTAATATTATTTCACTATAAGTCCCTAAGTATTACATAGGGAAAGGTTTGCAGAGTCAACTTTTATGTTTCTTTTATACATAAAAATGCTTTTGATGATAATGTATGTTATTCATAATTATTCAATAAGTATTGAGGATAACTTAATGGTGGTATAGACAATGTTAAAGGAAACATTTTATACTCTATTTCTGAAAATAGTAATGAGGAAATTGGGTACATTATAAATAGTATTAGTGCCAAGTTAACAACACTATGGCCTAATGCAATTGCATACGTATAGGGAAGTTGTGTAGTTGGTGAACTATTGTTAATTTGATTGTAAAATTGTTTTCAGCAATTTTTTACTTTTATGGGGATGTGTGTTATAGAAACTATTGAATAAGTTGGTTTACTAGAATATTTTATTGATAATCGAGAACATAGATTAAATTGCATGATTGATAATCGAAGCATGTAAATGGATTTCATAGCTTGATATGGGTAGTTTAATCCATCATGGAAATGAATATTATGCATAAAATATTAATAATCATATATATGAGATGCCGAAGATCGTCATAGACAAAGGTTCATGAAAGCTCATTATATACATAGCTAACCAATCAAGATGAGCTTAGATTGACTTCAATAGGTATTGAAAAGAGCACATATTTGTGCCAAAGAGAGTTATTTCATATAATAATGATGAATGTAAATGAGTTTGAAAGTTATGATTGGTGTAGAGTTTTTACTTGGTCATTGGAATTCAAAGATAATGGTTGACATGTTTGTCTTATTATAAGTGTTATAACAAGAGGTTATGACAACAACTAAGTAGATATGTATAAAATCAACCATGATTATCTTATGTTATAGAAATTTTTTAGAGAATCATCAGTGTACCATAAGCTATAATTACTAATAAAATATGCAAGAGGAATGGAATGCATTTACTACATTGGTGAGATGTAGTGGTAATGTAGATTGGAATGCATTTGTAGTTAAATATTTTACTATTTTATAGTTAATATAGAATGTTCAAAGTACAATTCAAGTTGAATAAAAATGAATGTGTTTCTCTTCATGTGGGGACTAGAGGAAAGGAGAACATGATCACCTAGCCTTATACTCACAAATTGAAGAAGAACAATGTGTATGCATAACAATGCTAGCCCTAAAATGTGAATTTGATAAGAATGAAAAGGATAACTGACATGGTTGATTCCTTTCATGTTCTTGATGAAGTAGTGTCTTCCATAAACATTGTATTTATGAGTCTAGATTTAACTGTTACCATTTCGCTCGAGAATTTAAATACAAGTTAAGTTTATTCATGAAGTTTTTTGTTATTAAATACAACATGGAAGAAATGTCCAATGTGAGGATATGATCTTTGATAAAATTAGTGATATCACTACAAGTTAATATATATCCAATATTATGTTAAACCGTGTTATGATTGATGCTTAATATGTTAGAAAGGAAGCAATAATTAGATAAGGTGCAAATCAATGAAAGATATATGCAATTATACGTAAATAATACATATTTATAGTTATACAACAAGATAGATTATACTAATATAGCTTGATTTTAGAAAGACTACATGTATTGAAATGCTTAATGAATTGGGATTATGGATCATGACATTTTGTTGCATCGAGATTGTGGATTGTTGGTATATTTTACTTCTTGATTTCAATAATTTTGATAAACGATATTAATATGGTAATAACTTCTTGAAAGAAGTTGTGAGTGTAACTGTGTCAAAGA
>LPNX010240277.1:0-50515 GCA_001517045.1 Pseudotsuga menziesii
ATATTATGAACGAAACAACACATACATTCGTCTACTGCTACTATCATTACATGCATAATAACTAGTAACAATAAGCAAATACAATCACATCCAGTCAACACATAACACGCAAGTTTAACGTGGTTCACCCCCAGGTTGGGAGCTACGTCCACCAAACTGTGCTTCTATTATATCTTTTGAGGGAAGTTGGCACAGTTTGTTGCTCTGCCCTTGCAGCGCAAAGTTTCTCCTAGATCTTTGATCTTCTCTCTATATATCTTCCCTCTCAGTTCTCTCTCTGCAAATGACTACCTCCAGACTCAAAATGACTCACAGACAGCTATGTGTCTGGATCGTTACAACACAGTCTGTCTGACTGATTTCTGAATCTACAAGACTATCAACTGATCGACTATCTACTGATTGATTAGCTACCCAACCAACCCTTTACAATACAAAAATGCAAGCTTTTATAGGCATCCCGAAGGTCGTGCCATTACAACACTATGGGCATGTCCCAACAGTAAACCCATACCCTAAACAGTGACAGTCGGTCCTCTCTGTCCTTGAGGTGGCCGCTTCCCGTCACACCGCAGCTCTCTGCAGTCTTCCATGCTTCCCGGTACTGACCATGGGTACTATGCACCGCTTCTCTTTCTGTCCTTCGCCTTCAATGCTTGAGCCTCGTTGCTCCTTCTTCTTTATGAGGGTCGTTGAGCCCTCCTGTCTTCCGCCGCTGCCTTCAATGCAGTGGTTGAGCTTTCTTCTCTCAGCCGCTCTGGTACCGTTGTCTCCTTGACTTTTCTATCCCAAAAGTCGTGGTTTCCGGCTCTGCTCTCCAGCTGGAAACGTGCTACACCGTCGTAGCTCTGCCCTGTCCTTTTTCCGCTAAACTTCTCTCTTTCCGCCAAAATTAGCAGCTTCTTTTGTAGCTGCGGGGTCCTGCTCCAACAGGGAGGCAGAGAAGTCTAGAAGAAACAAAGCTCCTCCATAACACTAAAAACCTAGGAGGAGCAAGAATAGACTCTAAATCCCGAGTAGGATCCCAATAAGTTAAGAAATGTTGAAAACTGTCTCTTGGAACTGCAGGGGTCTGGGAGGCCAAAGTAAAGCAGAAACAATAAATGAGATAATCAAATATGAGAGGCCAGACATTCTCCTGCTCCAAGAGACAAAAATGCCAGATGTGGAGGTTATGGCACTTTCATGTCATTTTTGGAAAAATAGCACAGGAAAATCCATAAGCTCTAAAGGTGCATCTGGGGGAACAGCCACCATAATCTCAAGTAATTTCATGGTCAAGTCTATCAAGGAAAGCCATCATTGGCTATTGACAAAGATCCAAGAAAAGGAGGACCTAATCCTGTTATACATTTGTAATGTATACTAGCCAACACACTACAGGGATTGTAACGTCCCCGACCCTCCGACCGACGAAGAGGACACTACTACACGCCAAAACATTTGGGCATCTAGCCCCATGAACATGTACACTCATAATCATTGTTGAAATGCTGAAATAAAATGCTTGAACTAAAACATGCATACATGATTATTTATCATACACAGCGGAAGCAACATACATTCGTACAAGCATTCACATGTTCATCATGATCATTAACAGTAAATGGGATTGCAGAAGTAAAATAGACAAATTTACTTATCTTATAAGGAGCTTGTTCCGCAACCAGCTACGTCGCTGCAACGTTCCACCCAACCATAGGCCCGCGTTCTCCTTAATCTCTCAGCAACGCTGCCACCCCCGAGCTGGGCATGATTCCCCAAGGAATAAGGAATTAACAGGCTTACACATAGCCAAGGTAACAACACCACAAGGGTACATAGTTCAACCAAGCCAACACGGTTGGGTTTATCAGGCGAGCAACAGATCAGCCAAGCCAACAGAGTTGGGTTTATCAGGCCATTCAGGAGCTGGGAAAGGCTAATGCTATGCTGGTGAGCTCACTGAAGAGCTGCAGACACCAACACTAGAACCATCCTGGATTCTAGAACACCCACACACACCCAACACAAGGAAGTCAGTCCCTTCTCTGCAACGCAGTCCCTCAGACCCTGATCTTCCCTCCAGTGCTCTTCAAGGGCTGTGGAGAAGAAATCCAGCTCAGCTGCTCTGTCCGTGTGGCTCTCAACCCACCAGGTTTATCAAGCACCTCAGGCCCTCATTCACCAACCCCAAATAGTCCGGGGACAAATCCACTGCATGCAAGCAACCAAACAGCTATTCAAGTGTTTACAGGGAAAAACACAGTCAAACAAATCGTGGCAAATGATAGTCCACGATCAACCCTGAGCCCACAGCACACAAATCGCACTGCAGTCGCTGGGAAAACTTATACAGACCGGGAATGAAACAGGTCCCGACTTCCAACTATGCGTGAGAGACAAAAATGCAGCCCACAGAACTATCCAGAACATCCAGCTACAATTCAACGATGGGACTAACACGACAATACAATGTCTGATAATGATGGGAAAAGCACAAACTCTGCATGAATCCCAGGTAAAGAATCAATCCGCAGTCCTCAAATCCGTGAGGCAAAAGAACTATCTTCTGCGTGAACAGGGAAGAAACCCCACAGACTAGAAAATCCCTCGAGAGCAGGCGAACCCCCCCAACAATGGAAATGTGGATTCTTTTACTCAGCTCGCGTGAGGGGAGACGAACAGATTCACGATCTGGTGAGTGGACAAACCAATAGAGCGTAGTGGAGAGAGTGTGAGCGGCGTGGGCGTGGCCTTCCTGCCAGCCAATTCGTTGTCCCAACTAGCAACGAAACAACTAAGGGTGGTGATGACACATGGCTCTTCTCCCATGACTCAATGTTCAACATTCCCCGTCATTATCCTTTGGAATCATGCCCCTTCTCAATTTAGTTGCAGTGAACATAGCTGGTCGGGTTATTAATTAAAATGTGCATTTACATGACGTCACAATTTAAATATATGCTGCATGTCTCGACATACCATCGGTGACCATTCCTAAACAGAAACACAACATAACCAAATTTATGGTGGGGCCTTGGCCTTTAGCTCCACACCAAGATTATTTACAATATATGTATCATGTAGTTTAATGCGAGCGGGGTCAAAACCGGGGCATTACAGGGATAAGGCAACATTTTGGGAAGATCTCAACAAACTAAAGGAGGAGCTGAACGGGAAAGATCTTGTCATCGTCAGGGACTTCAACACCACTAGGACACAAAGTGAGAAGTGTGGAGGAACAAAGGTCAGGGACCCTTTTGGTGAGAAGATAGAGGACTTGATGGCGGATCTGGATCTTCTGGACATCCCATTGAGAAACGGGAAGTACACTTGGAGTAATAAAATAACTGGAATAGGGCACGTAGCGGAAGGCTAGACAGATTTCTAGTAAGCTCCACTTTCTTGTATAAATATCTCCTCCCTACCTCTATTGCTCTCCCTTCAGCAGTGTCAGATCACAAACCAATAGCTCTGATCTTATCTCCTCCATCCAATCTTGGGCCCATCCCTTTCAGATTCAACTCAATCTGGTTGCAGGATGCTAAAGTAATGGAGTTAATTCAAAGGGAATGGAATCGCCAACAATTCGGATCACCCAACTACATTTGGGAATCAAAATTAAGAGCAGTAAGAGTTGATTTAAAGAATTGGGTGAAGGAAGGCTTTGAGGATCCAAACAAGCAAAAAATTAACCTTCAAAAGGATTTAGTAGCTATGCATCTCAAAATGGAAGTGGAAGAGGTGTCTACAGAGCATTTGAAGCAGGAAAGAGAGTTGAGCATAAGAATTCTAAAGGCAGCAAGACAAATAGAGGAGGTATTGAGAATAAAATCCAGGTAGACGTGGTTGAAGGGTGGAGACAGCAATACTGAGTACTTCCACAAACAAACCAAGATGCAGCAAAGCTACGATGCCAAAGGAGTTGAAGGATAATAATGGAAACAAAACAACAAGGCAAGAAGATCTTAAGGAGCATGCCTTCAATTATTATCAAAAACTATATACAGGCGTGGGTGAGATAGATCCGAAAGCATAAGTGGATCTACTCCAAGGCATACCATCGCTTATAAAAGATGCTGAAAACAGGGAGCTAGAAAAACCCATCATGGAATATGAGATAAGAAAAGCAATATAGACACTCCATGGTGATAAAGCACTGAGGCCGGATGGGTTCACAATTAACTTTTACAGAGCAGCTTGGGATATAATAAAAGAAGATCTGAAAAAAATGTTGAACTGGACAAGGAAAAAAGACAAGATTGGGGGGGGGATTGGGGGGGGGGACTAATTCATCTTTCCTAGCCTTGATTCCAAAAGAAAAGAGTCCCTCAACGCTTGATAAATTCAGGCCTATCTCATTATGTAACACTTCTTACAAAATCCTGTCAAAAATCTTAGCAACAAGAATGAAAAGCATCATGGGTCGTCTTATCTCAGACTCGCAAGGAGGGTACGTAGCAGGGTGTCGGATCTTGGAAAATATCATCATTGTTCACGAATCAATTCACTCCAGCGTGGAAAGGAAGCAACAAGGTATGGCCATTAAACTGGACATGGAAAATGTTTTTGATAGGGTAAATCACTTTTTTTCTCTTTGAGATCATGTCTAAGTTTGGATTCTCCAAAAGATTTGTAAACTGGGTAAAAGCTTGTATAAGCAGGCCATGGATCACACCATTAGTAAATGGCAGACCTTCCAAATTCGTTCAGAAAACCGGGGACTCCAGCAAGGCTTCCCGATGTCCCCGTTCATCTATCTCTTGGTGGTTGAAGCCATGAGCAGAAAGCTTCAGTTTAAGCAGGAGTCTAGAGAGCTTAAAGGGCTGAACATTGCCAGAGGTGTGAAAGCTTCCAACCATGCACAGTTCGTTGATGACACCATTCTGCTTGGAGGAGCATCTGTTATAATTACAAGGAGATTCAAATCAGTTCTATCCACTTTCCTTAAAGCAACTAATTGCAAAATAAACTCAATCAAGTCCAAAGTTTATGGCTGGAATTGCCCTCCAGAAACGATGGCTAAGATAGCTAGGACCCTTGGATTTGAAGGAGTTGCAACTTGGAATTCCTTCAACTACCTTGGGATCCCAATTTTCAAAGGAAAGAAAAGGGTTGTTGACTGGCAAGGGATGATAGATCATACCAATAATAAAATCAATTAATGGGGGATAAGGTGGCTCAATCTGGCTAGGAAGCTTACCTTAATCAACTCCATCCTTTCTTCCTATCCCATTTACTCTTGCTCGATTTCTTTAGCGCCAAAAAAATCATGAAAGAGTTTACAAGAGAAATACGAAGATTTATGTGGCAAGGTGGAAAATCAGACAGTTCCAAAAAATTCCACTTGGTGAATTGGGATACTATGTGTAAACCAAAAATATTTGGAGGAGCTAGAATACGAGATCCAAGCAAAATGAATTTAGCTCTTGGAGCTAAAATTCTATGGCGAATTGTATCTGGTAAAGGAGCGTGGTGGAAGGACATCATCCAGAAAAAATATCTTATAGGTAACAGAAAAAAGATGTTTAGACAATTTTACCATGGCTAGGAATGGCTCACCGATCTGGGATCTATGCAAAAACGCAGCTCATCTCATGATAGAAAGGTTGAAGTGGACACCAGGCAACAACAAAGCCATCAAGATTTGGCACGTTCTTTGCTCCTCTGTCCCGCCTATTGTGCTAGCGTAAGCATTCCAAGACTTAAGACATTGTTTGGAAAGCAGGAACTTACACACGCTTTTTGACATTTCGGATTGGACGAGCAAAGGAAGGTGGTCTGGTTGGCGCGACATGGAAATTGGTCAACTCGGCGTGGATTACAAAGCTCTCATCACAGTGTTGACTCCTCCAATTCACCACGAGCTGAAAGATGAAAGGTGTTGGGGAAAAGCTGGGAGTTACACGGTTAAGAAGGATATAGAATTGTGGATATGGAGTGCAATAGCTACAACGCAGACATAAAATGGAGCAAGGTATGGAATAAATATGGGTTGCCAAAAGTTAACGTGTTTTTTTGGATCCTAGCACATCGAAAAAATCTAACAACAGAGAATTTAAGGAAAAGAGGAATAGAAGTCCCACTGAGATGCATTCTTTGCAAGGAATCTGAGGAATCGATAGAACATCTATTTGTAGGATGCAAATTTTCCAGGGAGGTTTGGCACCATGCTTATAAGGAATTGAATTTTGAATTGACATTTCCAACAAATTGGGATGATTTATTCGCTAGTTGGAAGGATTACTACCAAGGATCACTCATCAACAAACCATATTTCGCGAGGGCTTGGGAAGCTATTCCAAGATATGTTTGTTGGAAGATTTGGACAATGAGAAATAAGGAGATTTTTTAGGGAGAAAAGAACAGTCTGGGCAAAGTTGTGGAAACTGTAAAAGCTCTTTGGGTATAAGCTCTATTCATGAGAGGAATGCACAACATTAGTAAGGAAGCATTGACAGTAGAAGAAAGAGATATCCGAATTGCTAGTTTTCTCGGCACATCTGCCATGGACTCAACCAAAAAAAACTCAATTATGCACTCTTCGAATATAAGAATGAATCTGGAAGAGTTCAAAGGATGGTAGGAAAAATTGGGTTGCAGTTCATTGTTCTTTGACGGTGCTTCGAAAGGCAATCCGAGGATGGCAGGAGTGGGGGGATTCTACTTCAATTCTAATGGAGTCAAGTTGAAAGAGTACGATTCGGGTATCGACTGGAAGACTAACAATGGGGCAGAATGGCTAGCATTAATAAAAGGTATGGAGCTTACAAGGAATGATGGAATCGAGTAACTGGTGGTATTCGGTGACTCATGCATGGTTATTGGAGAAGCAAGGAAAATAGAAAAGAATCGAAAGAATGCAACCACCAAGACCCATCATCTTTTAAAATGCATGGTAAATGAATTAAAAGCCATCAATTTCATTCATATTTTGAGAGAAAATAATAAACATGCAGACAGTATGGCCAATAAGGGAGTGGACTTAGATTGTGGCAGCATGGTATGTAATCAGCAAGTTTATGAGAGAAACTGGATTACTTTATAGTGAACCGCTCTTCCTCATCTTCTGAATGTTTTACTTTTGTATCCTCCTGCTAGGGCAGTTTATAAGAACTTTCAACACTCATAGAATAGGAAATGGAGATAAAAGAAAAAGAATGGAAAATGAAGTTCAAGGAGGCATGGACTTGGTCTTCCTTTGGGAGCAGTCTGTGACCAACCTATTGTAAAATTTACTTTACTATTTTTATAAAAAACACTTCAACCGTTTCTGTTAAAAAAAAAATTGTAATATTTATTTTTAAATTTTATAATTACTCCAAAGGCATTAAACAATGGAGACTAAGTCTCGAAAGATTCATTGTCGGTCTAATGAATAGAAACCTGACACATGTTTGCATACTATTTTGGCAATAATTAACGCGTTTTCCTCCTATTTGATGGTCGATCTGTTATTTTCCTCCACGAGGTAACCGGCAATTTTAGCGATGAGAACGTATTGGGGCGAGGCGGGTTCGGGGTGGTCTATAGAGGGGAGTTGCACAATGGTACCAAGATCGTCGTAAAGCGGATGGAAACCGCGAAGGTGAGAAGTAATGGGTTGAGTGAGTTCCAGGCAGAGATTTTTGTCCTACCAAGGTTTGAGACCAACACCTTGTGGCTCTTCTCAACTACTATATCGATGGTGGGGAAAAATGTTGGTGTACGAGTACATGCCTTAGGGGCCGCTAAGCTTCCATCTGTTTGAATGGATGGGGGTTGGGATGAGGCCGTTGGAACGGAAGTAGAGGCTCAATATTTCCCTTAATGTCACCCATGGGGTTAAGTACCCGCACAGCCTTGCACACACGAGCTTTACTCATAGAGATCTCAAGCCCTCCAATATCCTTCTTGGTGATGACATGCAGGCCAAGGTCTCCGACTTCGGGTTGGTCAAGCTTGCACCCTATGGAAAGTTTTATGTTGAAACCAAGATTGTCAGCATCTTTGGCTACTTGGCCCCTGAGTACGCAGGTAACCATTTAATCACTCCAGTTCATTTCATCAATCAATGCCTTCAATTTTAGCTTTTGTTTGAATTTACTAGGACAAATTCATCTTAATGTTTAGTATGCAGACATAGAGTATGTCACACATTTTCCTCCTATTTGGCGTTTTCCTCATGAAAGATTTTGGTCGCATATTTTTAGGGTCGTGGTATGAACAAAGAAGACTGGGAATACCCATTGCCATGTTTGAATATTTATCTTCTTGAAGGGTTTACACCGAGGCTTTGTGGGTTCCGGGCACCCACAGGCGCAGTGCTTATTCTGTCCAAGGACCCGGTAAATGCCAAGGAAGTTGCTCTACGTGAATATGACGAGGTTTCCTAGGAGGAGTCTAAGGTCACTAAGAGTGCGCTGGTTAAGGACATTTTGTATGCCTACCAGGTTAAGTTTTGACCATCTCCTAATCATTACAAAAGCTAATCAAACATGAAATCCTTTATAACAATTGAGTTTTGATCAAAGCTTTCATTTCGGATTCACCATGTATTATTCATTTTCAGGTGCAAATATTGTGAGAAGGAGTGGAGCATAGACATTTATTTATTGCAGAGAGTGGTTGATACATACAAGTATAGATGAAGACACCTATTGATATATTCATAAATCGGTATGGTGTGGGGAGGGCGCCACACCAGAGGAGGGGGACTTCTTCAAAATGGCTCATTCTTTTCTTCATAGCGAGCTTTTGCTTTGGGATATTCGTTACAAACAGGTGAGATCTATGAAACCATTAAGCTCATATGGAACATTTTTGAAAGAAAATGCCTAGAATGATGGTGGATTTAATAATTAATTAAATTTGTTACATATATGTGAGTAAGATTGAGACTTAACAGATGGGCATAGGCATCCATTGTGTCAAGTTAGGGCCGGGTGGGGGGGGGTGATCATAGGCATATGCAGTTAAAGCATCAAGTTAGGAGATGAAACCAGGGTCAAGTGGGAATATCATAGTCATATTCAGTTAAACCATCAAGTTGAGAGATGAAACCATATGCCACTTGTGACCTATATATTTGGAAAATGAGATGTATCCATGTGGGGAATTTGAATCACCTCTTTCATTTAATGCATATGCCTATTTTTCATTCTAGCAACTCTGCCCCTATTTTACGGCATTGACAATGTTTTTATGTTTTTCTTTTGTTGTGCATCTGTCACTTTTACAGTGATGAACCACCATTCCTTGAAATGTTCAAAGATGGGTACACACATTTTTCCTGCTCTAGAGATGAATCAGCTCTGTAAATGTCCCCTTCTAAATAGCACTAGCTTCAATAAAGCCAATAGCCAACGATAGGCCTTTGGGTTGCCTTTGGATAATTCCCTTGGTAGTTATGCATTCTACATAAACACGATTAGTTCATAATTTGCATACTACATAAATACACTTTATTCATAATTTGATGTGGCTAGATCAAACCAGTAGAGGCAAAAAACTTTTGACCTAACCTGCTCCAGTCCTTGTTTCGCTTACAACCAAATGATTTCTTTCTCCATGAGGTTGATTTGAGAAACATGACTTTAGGTTGTGAGCTACACTACGTAACATGGAATTCCTTAGGCTTAGCAGCCAAGTTTGAAGGGTATCTATTCCACAAAAACTGACCATGACTTACACTTGACCTCTTCCCTTTTTGACATGTCATTCAAGCAGGGTAGATCACAGAGAGACCCCTATTGGAAAAATTAACACTCCATTAACCTTACCAGCAAACTAAGGCCCCGTTAGGTTGATCAAATGATACTATCCATTCCATTAAATAAATTATGCCTTTAGTAGTTTATTTATGGTCCTTGACATGCTTTTCCCTCAGCATTTATGAAGGGAAGGTGGTGGTTTGTTTCTTTTGACTGTCACTGCATTGTGCAGGACTTAAACTATTGGCAATTTCAACAAAATTCAAGGTTTCAATGGCTCAATTATATAGGTTCTCCATGGGGTTATCTCCAGATGGTGATTACATTCCTTCCATAAGGTGCTCACTGCTCAGTTACATAATTATATACAACTTCCAGTATTTTTTGTACTATAACATTTTATATATTCCAAGAATCAAGCTGGCCCAACTTTCAAAGGGTTATTCAGTGTTCACCAACTAATGTCACCCTTACTTCCATTTCAAGGAAAGACTAAAGCATTATGTGTCTAAGCTTAGGTAGGAAGATTCAAGTTGCCCTGCTTGATTTTTTTGAGAAACTTGTATGAAGATAAAAAAACTAGGAACCACTTTCTTGCATCACTTGGTTTTGATAAAAGAGAACATGTTATAGATTCCTATACAGGTCATTTTCTTTGAGATTGTTTGCTTGAGCAATTTTGGTTTGTACATTGCCTTAACCATTATTGGCCTCCGCTAAATAATTTGTTACTTTTTTTTTCTCTTGAAAACAATATTATATCAGAAAACAAAGCAACTAAGTTAGTACCCTGTCTTACATAGGTAAGTAAAGTCAACATGATTGTCGTAGAAATTTAGCACCAAACTCAAGAGAATCTATATCTCTCATATGCATGCACATTCTATCTGAAATTATCATTTAAGTAACCTTTAAATAAACTCCTCCACACAATGTTTGAAAAATTCCTCATTAAATATTTCCTTGCATCTTCATATCTAGGAAAAGTGATCCCTGTTAGTGTCGACATGATAGTATTTCGTATATCTCCGTGATATCGTCTAATTATCCATAATTTCCCTAAAATCACTCCCTCCCAGTTGAGAGGCTTGCACAAAAAAATCATCTTTCATATATCTCATGACATAATCTCCACAATGCCTGAGCCACTTTACAGCCTCAAAATACTTGTTTGATTGTTTCCTTCTTTTGGGATATTACACAAATACCATTAGTTAGCTCTCAGTCATGATATCTGACTCTGATTGCTAGGATTTTTTAGAACACCAATTGGCTTAAGCCTATGTATCCTTGAAATCCCACTTCCTATATATCACCACACACATGAAAACCTTTTGTATACTCTTCTTCTTATAAAACTATTAATCCATACCTTATAGTGTATGAAATGTCTAGATTGATTTGATTACCATATCCCAGCCATTCCATGGCATGTGCAATTATTAATTAAGTTATTACAAAACTAGTTACCAAGTTTTCCAAATTTTTCTAAATGTCATGAACCACTAACCTTAAAGGAAATTGCACCTACAATAATGTCATGGGTTCTAAATGGCTCCTTGATTCCATTAACATTTAAGGTAGTTGTTAACCTATTCCTTATGATAATTTTCCATGGTTCCTTATCTTTCATCGACCTAACACAATCCACTTGCCAACTAATGTCGAGAGTGTTATAGGGACTCTACACCGTTAGTGAGAAAAAAGACGTATCCGATTGACTAATTCCATGCCCAAGAGGCATCTGGCCTATGTAGTCTTGAAAGCCCCCTTTATATATATCACCACACACATGAAAACCTTTTGTGGACTCTTATTCTTGTACAACTATTGATCCATACCTTGTGGTGTACGAAATGTCTAGATTGATTTGGTTTCCATATCCCGGTAATTTTGTGGCCTGTGCGATTCTAAATTAAGTTCTTGCAAAACTACTTGCCAGGTTTTCCAATTTTTTCTAAATGTCGTGAACAACTAACCTCCAAGGAAATTGCACTTACAATAACGACATGGGTTCTAAATGGCTCTTTGATTCCATTAACATTCAAGGCAGTTGTCAACCTATGCTTTATGAGAATTTTCCATGGTTCCTTATCTTTCATTGCCCTAACACATTCCACTTAGCACTCAATATTGCCCCTTAGGCATGGAATTAGTCAATATAATACCTCATTTTTCTTAGTAATGGTGCAGAGTCACTATAAAACCATGGACATTAATTGGCAGGCTTGTTGAAATTGTCTTGAGGACGCTTGCTCTCGAGATATAGAAACAGTTGGTTCTGTCGAAAATATCATAGACCCCAAAAGGACATTTTATACCACATAACATTTTTTGTGCGGTGGCAGATAAGAATCTACCAAGATGCTCTCCCACTAATAGCCCTAACAACCCAATTAGGTTCAAATGTCTAATATCCAAGCCCCTCGAGTTCATATACCAATTAGCCAAGCCCTTCAAGCTCCCTTAACTATGTACAAATGTCCTGTGAACTAACTAGAGGTCTTTCTATCCCCGTTTCCCTCATAGGAACCATCTAAGAATAATTTTTAATTTCATTTATCTTGATGCAAAAGGAAATATGTATGAAGAGTAGGGAAGAATGACCCACCACCAAGATTCCATCTTGTATAGTAATACTAAGTATGCATGCCAACAATACATCTTAAGCGAACCATCTTTGAAGTTTGTTTTCAAAATTGTTCAACACTCGTTTATATAGGTTTCAGAATGTCAATTCCAAAGGGAGTACCCAAGTATCTTATAATCTGATATGGAAACACTCATTTCTATAGGTTTGAGAATGTCAATTCCAAAGGGAGTACCCAAGTATGTTATAATCTAATCAGCCAACACTTGTTTCTATAAGTTTGAGAATGCCAATTCCAAAGGGAGTACCCAAGTATCTTATAATCTAACCTGACTAAAAAACAATGTTATATTTTTTAACAGCTAAACTGGGAAGTCCTCTTGCCCAATAATGAGCACTTCTACCTTTTCTTCACGTACTATTACTACTAAATTTCTATCAAAGATGCCCAAAAATTGCATTGTTCCTTCAACATAAATTTGGGTAAGTTTTGGGGTGAGAGCAAAATCATCAACAAAATGAGCATTGAGTAATTTCTCGTCATCATGAGGGAGGATGCCTTGAATGTGCACTTGCATCTTGGTGGCCTCAACGAGATATCCTAAAGCATCTGCCATAGTTACAAAACTTGGCTCAACAAAAAACTTGACGAGGGCCAAGAGTAAAGTTCTATTTGAACTTGACAAAACCTTGGGAATAACTTGACTAATACAAAAGCTTAAAAAATACACAAATTTTGAGGCAAAAGAAACTTTCATTAGTAGGAAATAATTCCATGTCCATACAATGCAAAATATCAATATAAGCCCAAAATCATACATTCAATATGAGTCATGACTTAAGAATGGGAAGTGTTTTCTTTTAATGTTCCTAATTCTTGGGCTATCTCAGCCTCAAGGAAATCAAAGTCTTCTGGTCTAACAATAGGAGCCTCAATTTTCTCTTGTCAAACTATATTCGTGGCCATGATTTAATCTTATCAGTTGGGACTTTAGCTAGCACCTTATCAAATACATTAAGATAGGTAATTGGTCTATAAACTCTCACTATATCCAAAATTTAGATAAAATGTGGTATACAAGCCCAATTTTACGTCATCGACCTTAATATATATGCATTTGGCAGAACAAGGGAGTGACATGCTCAGAGGTCCTTCAATTTGATGATTTAATCACACATATCAAGCATGCAGATTTCACTACAATTCTAGGAAGAAGTTTACTCCTCTTAAGGTTGAAGAGGGATTATACAATACTTTAGTGGGAAGTGTAATGATGTTAAGTGGTAATATATATCTATGTATGATTCCCATCGAGGACATCAATCATGCTAGCTGTTATAGAAACCTAGTCATGACTAAGGAGCAAGAGCTATTTTTTTTAGAGATAATAGAGGAAGTGAAGAGTCATGGAAGGGTAATGGTTGCAACTTTGCATGATAGAATCGAATAGCAGGACAACTTGTAGAAACATGAGAAGTAAACTCAAAAATCTAATGGGGAGCCAATTAGATATTTGGAGAAGTACGCATCTTTTATCCTTTGAGTCTAGAATATTAAGTCTACAATCTACTTTAAACAATTGACAGTTCGATAACTTGTTAGTGACAAAGATATGACTTAGTAAATGACTCATAATTTTGCATATTATATGATGGTTGGTATGCACTCAACACTTTGTTGCTACTTTCTACCTTGAATGGTTGAATGAGTGAATACTAGTTTTTTCTGTATTTATTTATTTTAATGTTTGAAGTCTTTCTTTAGCCCTTTTCTTCACTTGTTGAAATACTATGATAATTAGTATAGTTAGAGTTGATTCCAATTGGCTAGTGGACATGGAGCATGGAACAACTAAAACTTTGTTCCGGTGTTAGAATAAATATTTTGAAGCAGTTGTATTGATAGGTAGAAAAAATGTTGCTTTTTGAAATTTATAGGGCTTAAAAAATGTCATTTGCCAGATGGATGTGTGAAATATATGTAGGCCGCATCTCAGTATAGAACATTCTCCCTAGATTTTGGTCTTAACATGTACCTAACAAGGAATTCATTTGTGGAAACTTGAAAATCAACAACCCAAAGAATGATGTAGTAGTTTTCAATAATGTCATATATCGGGATATTTCCAACAAAAAAAGAAAACATTTGATACTTGTTAGTCCTTGTTTCCATCTCATTTGATAGTAAATATACAACTACTGCAATTCACTCACATAAACATAACTGTCAATTGTTTATTTGCAGGAATTTTTGTTGAAGTTATAGAACCGAAGGACAAGTCTATAAAATTGCCAAATGCTAAAAGATAGATGAAATTACATACTTTTAAAGTTTGATTACATAGCTTGTTTTAGTGTTGTTATTCAATTGGATGGTAATGAACAATGTTATATATTATGTACATTAGTAATGTTATATATAGGATTCTTATTGAGGTAATGCCTTTTTCTTCATGTAGTATTTTGAAGGCATTAGGTTATTTATTACAAGGCAAAACTAATGTAATGTAAAAGTATGTTAGTGATGATCTTGATTCATACTAATAGATGGGCATTTGTGCTATGAAACTGATTAAAATTCTCTCATGCCCAGGCATAATATACATTCAAAGATTGTTTTGTACAATGACACCTGAATATATTTAAAGGTTATGTCCAATAAATGCAATCTTAGTTGGGATGTTTTCCCTTATTTGTATTCGTTGGTTAGTTCTCAAATTTTTGTAGATGGTAGTTGGTACATATACTAAAGACTTTCAATGGAGTGAGGATTTGCCAATATTTTTGGCAAATTCATGATTTTTCAAGCTTTATTGATATATAATGCTTAAGTGGTTTGGATTTTGTAATAGGAGCAGTACATATATTCACTTGAAACCAATTTTGAATGATAGTGTAGTGTGAGAAGGCCCAATAGATTTAAGCAATTAACCTTAAGATGAGTTCAAAGTCAAACTAGAATTTACTAAGAGATAATGCAAGAGGTTGCTAATGGGTGATTTCACCTGAAATGGGTGTACATTTATAAATGCTTAACCCACATCAGATGATCAATTATTCATTTCATTTCATCTAATCATGTGTTTTTCATTTTGGTTGTTGCTATTGAGATTGAGGTTCTGATTTGGTTTTTTTATGCGCATGCATGCCCATTTTATTCCTTTTTAGTGAGATCGATGCAATTTTCATGTGTTGGGTACACATGCATATCAATATTGTTGAATATAGTTGTCATTGATGTCAAAGGAGTGCAGTAATGACAAAGGAATAACCAATAAACATGATGGCAAGCAAAAATTAGTATAAGACAAAGGAATAACAAAGTGAAGTTACAAAGTCAGACGATCCAGATCAAACGAGAGAAGATAGATCGACGATGGGGAAAGGATCCACAAAGTAAATGTGTATGGAAGATAACATTTAGAAGCCCCAAAGTGAAGTGAATATTTGGATGGTCCAGATCATAAGAGAGAGAAAGATCAATGGCTAAGGTGCAATCCTGTTAAAGTTGCGGGAGTCATTTTCGAGAAAAGTCGTAAAGCAGACCTGTAATCTGCAATTTGCAATTGCAAAAGATGAACTATGGAAACTTTTTTGAGAAAATTTGAAAGCAGACCCACAATCCGCAATTGTGGGAGACAAACTACGAAAGCTGTTTTGAGAAAAGTAAAAAAGCATATCCGCAATCCGCAAATTCATAAAGTTAATTGCGAAAGGTAATTACAAAAAGGTGATTGTGGAAAGGTAAACATGGAAAGGAAAATGTAGAAAGATAAATGTGGAAAGATAAATGCAGAAAGGTAAATGCGAAAAGACAAATGCGGAAGCAGTTTTGAGAAAATTCGAAAGGAACATCTGCAACCCGCAATTACGGAAAGGTCGTTGCAGAAAGGCACTTTGTGGAAGGTTAATTGCGGAAAGGTGTGTTGTGGACACCATTTTGCAGAAGGGTTTCCCTCAAATTGTGAAAAGATGGTTTGCCTGTTGAAATAAATGAAGATTTTTCTAAGTGTTAAATACAGTAGGTTAAGGGACCATCTGGAAATGCATGCCAAATGCTGTTGGTGTGTCAATAGATTCATCAAATGATATCAATATGCTCCTTGATGATTCGACCATCTAGCTATGTTCTTGGTTTCTCATCTAGTGATCACAAGTGTGATAAATGAACCTGCCAAATTAGCAAAAAATGATGTATGACTCGGTATGAAGCATGCTCGCACTATTAAGGAATATGCATGCACAATATGCCTGGACAGGTGTATGTAATATGCATGCACAATGTAAGTATAATGTCTGCAACTAGGGTGAAGGATTTATGCACATTATAAGAATATTATATGTTAGTATTTGAAAAAGGTCAGAGTGCTCTTTTGCTAAAATCAACACATTAAGCTACATGAATAAATTAAGAAAGAGATGTAAACAAAATTAAAATGATAAACATAGTATATTTATTTAATGTTAATTAAACATAGACATAATATGTTGAGAAAGGACACAATGAATTTGTGTGATGGTTTGATGAAAGGGCATGATAAACAGAATTGAAAGGACGTGATTATTGAAAAGGTATGATGATGGATATTTAAACATAAGCTCAATTTGATAGTAAGGTGTCTCTGCAGTCCAGATTAACGGAGCAGCAACAATAGAAGACAATACCAATGGAATAGACATAAGAATATTTGGAAGTATGATAAAAATATATTAGGGTGGCAGGGTGGAGTTAGGGCAGGCTACAGGCCTGCAAGGGGGTTGTAGCCTCCTTCTAGTGATAGCTGGTAAATAGGGTGTAGAAGCATCCTTTCAGTAGTAGCTGATAAACCAGGGGGTCGTAGCCTCCTTCTAGTAGTAGCTGGTAAATAGGGTGTCGTACCATCCTTTTAGTCGTAGTTGATAAAACAAGGGGTCGTAGCCTCCTTCCAGTGGTAGCTGGTAAATAGGGTGTAGCGGCATCCTTTTCTGTAGTAGCAGGCACAAACCATTTGTAAAATATAATTTTGTAGTAATAGAAAGTGTCAATGGTTTTCCCAATTGCGATTACACGATAAAAGTTGTATTCTTTGTATTTTGTTGTTCATGTGTGTTAATGAATAAGTTAAAAGTGGTTTAAATTGTTAAAAGTTAATAATACTAATTCACCGCCCCCCTCTCAGTATTGTCCATATGTTAAACAATAAAAGTTATAGAATCTACCATGAACATTAGGTTATTTTTGGTTTGGGTACTATTAAAATTATGTAGTCTTCTATGATTATGGGGGTTAAACAATTATTTTATTGGCACTCTTCTCATCAATACACTCTTATCATCAATTCAATTATACTTAGGATCTGGTTATTGATCATGTGGATCTACGTATCCACTTGAAAATTTCTATTGGATAAGCTACAAGCTTTTTCCTGATTGTAACAGTCTTTTGGATGCACATGTTATCCTTGTTTTTAGCCCTGGGAATGATTATCCTAAACATTGAATATCATCTTGCCTTAATCATGTTTGCACAAGTCGAATTCTCCAATGCACTATGATATTATAGCATGTCTCTAGCGGCTTATGGGCATATTTGTTCATTGGGATTCTCTCCTATTTGAGTGGTCTCTTCTATCCTTCCCTCTCTTAACAAGGATATGCAACCTAGCGACGAGTCTTCTTCCAACTAGATATCCACTAACGAGCCTTCTTCAGGTGTGTTGTCTAGTGATGTACTCTCTCTAAATGTGCACATAGTGATGCCCCCGCTCTAGATGTGCAACAAAGTGATGAGCCATATGCTTCTAGTGATATCTAGTTCAATGATGATAAATTTTGCTTAGAGATGCCAATGTTGGATGATAATGATGAAGAAAATAATCCTGCTACTTCATTGTTGCCATGTTTTCACAGGTGGGATATTCCCACTCTTACTAATGATGTTGACATTCTTGCTTGAACTACTCATCAATCAAATTCACCCCCATCACAAGCCCTTATTTTAGTTGGATCTCCTCTACCTAAAAAATATGAGTTTGTGCCACCCAAAACCCTACGTAGCACAATCAATCCCAATATCAGACATGAACGCTTTCTTTGTGAGCGATATCGCTTCTTATGACCCTATCTCAGTGTTATGGGGGGTGGTATGGTGATATCCTATGATAATATATGGATATAATGTTGTATATATGGCCTTTTGTTCAAATTAAAGAGGAGTAATCAAATATTTTTGGCTAATTTTCACTTGTGGCCATGTGCCATCCCAATACATGGGTGGTTGAGGCCCTTTATGGGCCAACTGGTGGGTAGATGTGGGTTGTTACATCCATTATTACACTTTATTTTATTGTATTTTATTTTAGGATAAGGTCAGCGTGTGGGTAGGATATTTTATTTTAGAATTGCATTGCTAGATAAGGGAAAAACATTTTAAAGTGATCACAAATAAATTCATTGAACCATCCAAGTATGCCAAATACTACGTTCTAGTTATAAAAAATACTAATGCAACCAAATAAAAACTCCACACTATAAATAGGAAATAGACCCACATATAACAAGAATCCACTTAGAAAGCATATACAGATTTATCAAGCTTGTTGCTGGAAAAAAAGAAACCCAAATTCGGAAAAATGGATTGTGCTTTATTCTTTATGGAACAATGTTAGGACTCTCTCATAGTGATATCAATTTCAAATATTTTGCTCCTGAAGATTTTTGTGTTGTATTTGTTCCCTTTAGCTTAAGTTACACCTCTAAATCCATGTCTCGTTATCTTCCCACTTAAGTCTTGCAACTCTCTTCCTTCCTCTACTTCCTATGGTTTTAACTCTTCCTCTTAGCTATTCTTGGCCAAGGATCTGAGCAACCAACCTAGTTGTATTGCACATCAATTCCCATTCCAAGACCATAAAAAAATATTGTCCCTTCAAACTCAATCTCCAAAATAGAATAAAGGATCTCCTAGCTAAACTATGTCCTTCTCTAAAAGCTCATACAATTACATCAAATAGTCTTTTACATTCAAAGAAGTGTCTTAGTAGATTACAAAGAAATTGTTCAAGAAAACAGTCCCTAATATAATGTTTTCAACACTACATAAATGCCAATAATAGGTTGGAGACAAGACTTCATAGGATCAAGACCTTTGGAAAGATCTGCACTTTCAGCTAAGGCGATGCATAATCAATAAACTGGTTTGATGTGTTCAAATACTTGTCCATCCTTTGATTCCAACATTAACCAAACTCCAACCTCAAGCTATAAATGTTTTTTGGAAAGGCTATCAACAATATCATTAAGGTCTATGTAGACATGAGAAAAGGAAATGTAATTAAACTGATTTCGTTTTATTTACCTCCTCAAAAGAGTTGAGAACAAACTTCCCACTTCAAATTCCCACTTTTATCAGATTTATGACTAATATTAAGTCACCAAAAAATTGAAGTTTAAATGTCCCTTTCTATGTGAATAGGATTAAAAGCAGTTTCAAAGTTAGAATCCCAACATAGTTATTTGGGTCCCTTTCCCACAAATTGCCCCACACCGTCAAAATAACCCCATTCTTGTACATGTCTAAACCTATCCTAAAGTAAGCTATATGTTTAGTTTAAATTTGAATGTTTAATTGTGCAGGTTGTTCATATTTGTTGTTGCCAATAGAGTTTTCTCATTAACATGGCAAACAAATACACGCATCCCTCTGCATGGATTCATGTGGAACAATTCTCAATTTTTATTTTTCCTCTATATCAACAATCATAATAAATTATTGGAGTTGAAGAGAAAGTTGTAAGATCTAAGAATATGTCTGGAGACATATCTAAGAAGAGAACATGGAGCTGCAATTCATACAATTCTAAACATGATAATGAAATTGGTCTTTGCTTTCATGTTTGTTTAGCGCTTGAAATAAACAATTTTTTTTCCCAAAAACACATTTAGGTTGTTGGTAGGTTGTTTAGCGCTTGAAATAAACCTTTTGATTTGTGGTCTAACAATTTCAATATGCATTTTTGTAGCATGTTAAGTTTTGGTATCCCTCAACAGATTTTCCAATTGTTTCTATTGATAAAGATCAAATTGTTGCAAACCTGATGAAGAATGGACCCCTTTAAGATACTTCATAATATGTGCTTATTTAATTGTTATTTTCTTATAGCTATCACACTTCTATTGTAGAAAACCTATCCAATTTAGCAAGGATTGATTTCTATATTCCGATGACATTGAAAAATAGTACATTGACATCAAGGGAAATTTGCATATTTTTTATTTGAGTCTAAGAGATTAAATTTTGATTGCTTTATAAGTTTCAACTTGTCATGATGATCTGTAAGCCACAACTAAAAGTTTTTGTGTAATGTTCTGTTCAATTCTTTAATTGATCAACATTTTCCAAGAGTAGAAAAGTCATACAATCGTTTTGCCAAATTGAATAGGTAATACCCGTGTGGAGAATTAAGATCGATCTTAGTGAATATAATGAAGATGATGATGTCCTGGGTGCTATTCATACAAAGAGGTTGTAAATCCTTGATACTAAAGATTCACTCCTACAACGCATTTTGAATAAGTAGGATTTCTGAATAAGTGGCTAGCATTTGCCAAATTAAATTTAATTTATGATCTCTAAAGAATATATGTTATTTAGTTCATGGTAATTTTTTGTAAAAGCATCTGTTTATTCCAATTCAGTTATAGCAGTTTGTTTTTTATTCATTTTGTGGAAGCATCTTTCAGAATCTGCATTCAGTAGCATGCCTATATTGAGCTTGTATATGCATAGATATGTCTCTACTATTGGGTTTATGTTAACTCATTTTTTCATTATGAGAGTAATTACTCATTTTTTTGTAAAATCAAATTATTTAATTCCAAAAACATTCAATGTTAAAGCATTTTGTATTGCATTTCATCTTTTGATGTTTGATTACAATTCTAATAGGATTTTTTTTCGCTGTAGGTATCAAAGAACAACTGCAATTTCTTCAGGTTAAGATGTTAATCTTATTAAAGACCATGATTGTTATATTCACATTTGAAATGTCTTTTGTCAAATGTGTTTTATCTGATCATTATGCGTTTCTTGTGCAACTGCTCCAATCAAATATGCACATCTATTTGTAAGTTAGATGCAGGAATTTCTCAAAGTAGAGGATTCAAAAACAACTTTACAAATTGGAAAAGGGAAAGGGTCAACGCCATTTCGAAGGACGAGGATACAATGTTTATGTACATGAACTCCCTATGCTGGCCTTAAATGTTTGCAACACCATCTTTTTCTACTAAATCCTACACGAGATTATTATTGCTCATTTTTTACTTTGATTTGTATTAAACATGTTTTTCCTTTTTATACATGTTACAACATCAATTATAACAACACATTGGAGTCTTATTTTTTATGAGATTAGTTCCTGTCATGCCATGCCAAACTGTGATGTGATGTTCATTGCAAAGGCCAATTGTCATTGCTCTCTTTTTTATAAGAAAGAGACATGTCTAAACTATGCTATGGCATCCCATGTCAAACTAGAATGTGATGTTAATTGTAAAGCCCAACTGGCATAGCTCTCTTTTTGAAAAGAAAAGATACATGTCTTGTATATGCTATGATATATCATACTTGCTATTTTGTAAAAGTGATAAGTTCAATAGACTTGTTATACATTGTGATTTGGATTATTCTCTATCTTTTGAGAAATTGTAGTGTTCCATTGATCAATATATTGTTGTTTGAATGAAATAGTATAAAGGCATTTTTTAGTAATAATTTTATAAAAATGTGATTATTAGCTATGAGCTTGGGGGATATGCTTCCTCTTTTGTTTTGAAATAATATGGTGCAGGTTTTAGATGTATCTTGATTACGAAATTCCATAATGCCTCTCCCTTCCCATTTCAAGTTGATTGCTTATCTTTAATTATAAAAGGCATTGTCTGGTTTTATAACCAATCCTTCCTATATAAGTGTAGCTTAATACTTGTTCCTTCAATACAAGATATAAATAAATCTTCTACCTATAATCTTAATGTTTAGAGTGTGTTCACATTTTTAATCTTTCAACCCTTTTACCCACCTATTTTTTTTAAATTTCTATGAATCTTCTTTTCATGTCAAAATTTATTGACTAGTCTTCTTGGATATGATCATGCTTGTTTCTCACTTTCCATATGTTGGTCCTTTCGACGTTCCTATGCACCTCTTGATGAAAATGATAGTAATTATAAAAATTAATTGAGACTATATTTGTCAAAATTTCGATTCTTATAATGAATATGTTTGGATTTTTCAACTTACTTTTCAGGCAGAAAAATATAATCATATTTTTATTTCACAACAAGCCAAAGTACATTCCAAAAAAGTATGAATATCTCCTTCATCTATAAAGATAAAAATTCACAACAAAGGGTTCTAAGGTTCTCATTGTTGTTCTCTAACCAATCCATGATGTATTACATTATTATCATAAATTCAAGAAGTTTCTTAAACAACAAAAGGAAAAAAACCCACTACAAGCCTTCGTCTTCATGCTATATTCATTTCAATAAGGCAGTTAGTCGATGACCTAATACCCTGCCTATTATATGAGTCCAATTGATATCTACCCGAAGGTAAGTCCACCCCCTCTTCAGATAACCGATCAGCATGGGTTTCATAACTAGGCAATAGAAGTTTCATCCTTACAACTTATTTTTCTGGAGGTGTGACAGTACTTGGAGGTTACTCGATCAGTTTAACAGAGTTTAAATTTGTTACGTCTATAGGTAGCTTAACTTTTGGCTGACAATTTGTTAAAGGATACTTTGAGAGTTCCTGAAGGCATCCATGTTTTCGAGGAATACAAATATTTTATTTTGTGTATCTCGGGATATTATCAATTTTACTAGACCGCATATTTCCAACTTTTAAAAGGTTTTTTGTAATTTCCATCTGCTTAGGCATTTACACAGTTACATTTGTTTGTTTTGAGTCAGTTTCTTTTTGTTGTTAATTGGGACGATATAAAGCATCATAGTACTCTTACTACATTGACATGTACACTACAAACTCTAATCACATTGTGAGTATCAAACTACGCGACTATGGTAACTTTGATTCCTCCTTGAATAACAAGCTATAGTTTTTTTTCTTTGAAAAAAATGATGAACAATCGAATTAAGATCACAAGGGATGTGTTGGTATCAAACTTGCAATATAGAGTTATATAAATCCAAAATATGTCGAACCATATTTATAACATTAATAATTCTAAACCCAAGCCTCGCTATAATGACTAAAAGTGAATCACCATATATATTAGCTAGTCCATGTGCACTCACAGAACTGAAATCCATCTCTTTTACATAACAACTTGGATTCCTTTATTTTTGCTTGGATTTCATATATATATATATTCCATTATCAATCATACCAAAATGGTTGATCATGGATTGTCCCTGTAGGACTTACATTCAAATTTCATGCCTTGCTAGGATCCTTTCCTCATTTCCTTCAAAGAGAAGTGCACAGTTACATTTCCACCGACTAATTACATAATATTGCATATGAAAATCACAAGTCTTGAATACTTCTTCTTGGAACTTTTACATCCTGCTATCCTTCCCATACTTCTTCGATCATTGTCTGTCTTGGTTCTAACAGTAATGCGAGTTTGGACAGATAGTCCACCTTTGTGTTCAATTCCCTATACACACGTGTTATTGATAGAATCGAGAAGAAATTCAATAGCCTTCCTATTGCTTTTAGAAGTTGTTGCAAGTGTGGTGATTTGATTTGAATTCTGTTGTTTATCCATTCCACTACCATTTTGGAATCCTAATAAACATGAAGGTTAGTGATGTTCCTTTTTACAGCCAGTTCCATTATCGCATGCAGGGCTGCTAGCTATTATTTGTTGTTCTAACAATGACCCGAGGCATATTTCAACTGTACCTTGTGTTTCTATGAAAGATATAGAACCCCTCCCGAACCTCAAAGATGAGGGTTTCCTTGGCTAGCTACATCAGAGTATGCCCAAGGAGTTTCCTTATTGATGATTGAAGGTACTAGATTCCTAGTCTTGTGCACTTTTTCCTTGGACTTGTACTCTGTGGTCCACTACACAGCAAGGTCCATCGTCACTTCATGAGGTCTTAGACCGTTATGGAAAATTATCGTATTCCATGCCCACCAAATTCCATAAATAAAGGAGGATGAGAATGCATTGAAGAGATGTACCAAACTATCTGCCCACCATGAGAGGCATCTTTGATCCAATGAAGTACCTACATACAGATATTGTGTTCTTATCTCTTTGATGGTTGTATTCCATACTATTTCTGCATAAGAACATAAAACAAACAAGTGAGATCCATATTCCTCTTATGTATCACATAAAACACACTAGCTCGGGCCTTGCCATCCTCGTTTTTTGAGATTATCTCAGGTTAGAAATTTGTTACTCAAGGCTAGCCATAAGGTTATCTTTGCCTTTAGTGATACTTCATTCTTCCATACAAGTTTCCACCACAACTCTTTTTCACCTTGGTATGATTCTAGAGCACAGTTCCTATATCCACGCTTTTCCGAGAACTCCTTTATTGCTGTGTTTTTAGACCAGATCAACTTATCTTCTGCTCCTTATTCTAAATGAATATAACATGATTGTAACTGTAAGGTAAACTCCATCCATTCATCTTTAAGGCTTCCCTCCGAACCTAACTGTTTCGCATTTTTCCAATCTATTTTTCCTTTAGTTAGTGAAGAGTGCGATTAGGCCTCGCTGAGGATGGTGATTCTCGGGTTCTTGAGTTTTTCTAATAATACACCTTAAAGCTTAAAAATTTCACTGGCTCCTATCTAGGGGTCGTCCCCCGTCCAAACATCCTTCTCATTTCTTGTGGACCTGGAAAGCCAATTTCCAATTTAAGGGAAGGTGAGTACAAAGGCTTTCCACCCAATGGACCCATTCTTGAAGGATTTATATGGTTTTCTTATCCATTATATGATGGAAGCTTTTGGGAAAAATTTAGAAACCAAATCCTCCCCCCAAAAAGAACTAGGGTTTTGAATCAGCCTCCAAAGAGCTTTTCTTCCAAGGATTGACAAAAAATAAAGGGATTTTTAATACCCCATCCTCCGAGCTCCTTAAGGTTCGCCAAAACTTACCATTTGACCAGCGGGATGCCCTCCGACTGCTTGCTTGCAATCCATAAAAAGGAGAAGAACTTCTTTTGAATCTTATGAAGTATACCTTTTGGAATATAGGCTATAGAATCCCATGAATATGCATTAGATTTGAGAAGAAACCCTAGATATTTAAAACCATTGAAAATTGGCTTTAAAATGTAAGGGACCTTTGTTACCAATCTATTTTTCACTGTTTCATGGATAGAATTTTCTGAGAGAATGGAATTTTCCATGTTTATGTGCATCCCTATTTCCTTCTTGTATAGATCCAGCATCTGTGCACTTCCCCTGAAGTTCTCCAAGGTACCTTTCCCCATCATAACCACATCATCAACGAACAATATATGGGAAATCTCTTCAGAACTTGTGACCTTAATTCCTATATAGGATCTTGCACTCTTAGCTTAATGAATTAATCTACTGAGAGCATATGCTATAAGCAGGAAAAGAAATGGGGATAGCAGACACTCCTGTCTTAATCCTCTTGAAGGTATGAAGAATATAGAAGGAGAACCATTGATAAGTACTGCAAAATATGTCGATTGAATACAACCCATTATCCAATTGATTATTCCCACTGATAGTCCAATCAGTATCAGGAGTAGTCTTAGGAAGGTCCAGCTAACCCTGTCATATGCTTTCAAAAAGTCTAATTTTAGAATGAAAGCTTTGCCTGTGTTCTTGTTGATGGAATGGATAGCCTCTCGAGTTAGGGAAATCAAATCGTGTATGTGTCGATTGAAGAGGAACTTGAACTGTTCCTTTGAGATTATTTTGCTAAGAATTGGTTTCAGACACCGCACTATTATTTTTTCAATAACTTTGTAAACAACATTATAGCAGGAAATTGGTCTGAATTCCTCAAAGGAGGAAGAATTTTGTTTTTTAGGAATAAGGGCTAAAAAGTTAGAGTTTAGTGCTCCCAACACCTTCCCCGCTCTTTGAGATTCTCTTTTAACCTTTAGCAAATCCATTTTTGATAGTTCGAAAAACCCTTGATAAAATTCAATGGTGAATCCATCTAGGCTAGGGCTCTTACCTTTTTGGAAGGAGTAAAATAATTTTTCCAGTTCTTCTTTTGTTACTTCTTCTGCCAAATTTTGATTCATTTCCTCGCTTATCAGGTTTGGAAACAATCTTAGGACCTTTAAAATATTCTGGATATTGCAGCCTTCTGGTTTTGAGAAGAGATGTTTGAAGTACCTCTCCCCAACCTTTGACTTTTCTTTAAAGGAGTATACCAATTCCCCATTCGTGTCCTTTTTTATTATTATAACAAAAACGGTTATGTTATATTGAAAACTCAGCAAAGAGACTGCTGGGGCAGAAACTTAATACAACAAGCTTCCCATCTTCTTCTTCCTTCAAACGGTGTTGAAGAGCTAAGGAGGGATATCTATGCGAACATCCGAATTAACAATAAGATCATAGAGACCAGCAGCTATAGATTTGTTGGCTGCAAGATCTGCCAATACATTTATACCCCTAAGTATATGATAAAAAATTTTCTTCTTGAACGTTTTTACCTTAGATCTAATTTTGTTGACCAGCCTCGCTATTCTTCCATTCTTGCCCCTTCTACCCCCATTCAGTGCCTGAATAATAACCCTGGAATCCCCAAAGACCATGACCTCATCCACTTTTTTCTTCTGCAGCTGCTGGAGACCTTGCCAGAGCCCGTACGCCTCAGCCATATTATTAGAATCATCACCAATGTTCTAGCAAAATTCAATCTCAACCTTCCCATCAGGATCAATAATGACTCCACCCCCCCCCCGGCTTCCCCCGGATTCCCTTTGGAAGCCCCATCAAAAAACAATTTAAAAGTCTTCTTTTCTTTGAGCCAGCTCTCAAATTGAGCGCTGTCCATCCTAAGATCCCAATATTCCGTCTTTATTGCAGCTGCATCATTTACAGCCATGATTTTAAGGCTTTTCATCCAGTTTCCCTCCTTTTCAGTCATGTTTCCTTTATTAATTGGAATCTTAGAAATACTGACAATCTCACCGAGCAAGGCATTAACCTCGCTAGCAATCTTCCATACTGGTTGAGCTTTCTCCTGAAAGATTCTATGATTTCTTTCATTCCATATGCACCAGCAAATTAGCTTGGGGAGTTTCAGCCAGCAGGCTGTAATTCCGTTTTTTTGGTTCAGCTCACCTTGATACAGGATTTCCCAACTAGTAAAACAAGCCTGAATTGTATATGGCAAATGAACTCTTCCTCCCAATAGCTTCAACACATCATCCCAAACCGAAGTAGTATAGGAACACTTTAAAAATAAATGTCTGATATTTTCTGAGGCTTCAGTGCATAATGGACAACGAAAGGGGCCGGCCATACCTCTTTTCTCCAAGTTTTCGCCGGTGAGCACTCTCTCATGCATTAGTGACCAAGCGAACATATCAATTTTTGGAAGAGTGCTGCAGTTCCAGAGATTATTCCATACACGTGGATTTGCCGGCACATTGTAATTTGCTGCATATCTTTGATACCCCTCTGCAGTTGAATAACTGCCAGAGTACCTCCCCCAACCACGACGATCCCTCTTAGTTTTGGCTACCGGTGCCAACCCTACGAGATGGTTGATAAGAAGCTTTTTCTTGGCGTCAAGCTCAGGAGGACAGTCCAGCGTATTCCAGCCAGCCCATCGATTAGGCAACGCAGACTCCCATAAGGATATGTCCCATAGCGTGTTCATCCCCAGCGTGGCCAATCTCTCCTGCATACGTGGAGTTTGGGGAGGGGCCTTCCCAAGTATATTGTCATGCTAGATATTAATCAACTTCCCATTGCCAGGGACCCAATATAATTCCTCGTTGAACTGTGGCAATGCTTTGAGACAGATATTGTAAATAGAAGAACCTTTCTGATTCACGTGGGCGCCATCAAGGCATCTAAGCCTCAAGCCACTGAAATATTTGGCTTTCAACACTTGACTGCACCAAGAGGGCTTGGGGGCGATCAAGTTCCAGAGCAGCTTGGCTCCCATAGCCAAGTTTTGATTTCTAAGATCTCTGATGTAAAGACCACCCTCTGACCTGGGTAATTTAATTATTTTCCAGCTGACCAGTGCAATTTTTTTGCCTCCCCCAGTATTGCCACTTTGCCAGAGAAAGGATCTAACCAATCCTTCGATCTGTGAGATTACTTTGGCCGGAGCTAGGAGAAGAGAACTCTGATAGATAAGGTAGCTATTCAAGACTGCCTTTATTAAGATTACCTTCCCAGCCAAGTTTAACCAAATTGACCCCCAGCCATGGATTTTCCTTTTAATTTTCTCCACAATTGGGTTCCAGGCTGAACTCTTGGGTTTGGCTTTGAAGATGGGGATCCCTAGGTAGTTGAAGGACTCCCTTGAAGGACTCCCAGGCGACAACACCATCCATATTGAGAGTCCGAGAGATTTCAAGCATTTCTCTAGGGTTGATATTCCATCCATAGATTTGGCTTTTCCTAAAATTGATTTCGCTTCCGGAGGCACGGCAATAACGGTCCAGTTCAGACTTGAACCGGTGGGCTATGATTTAACTGGCACCCCCCAGTAATATAGTGTCATCCGCGAATTGCGCGTGGTTGATATTTTTTGTGCCTCTGGCCATCCTAATTCCGGGGAGATCCTACTCAAGCCTAGTATTTTCCAGCTAAAAGCTAAGTATAGAAGCCTAGATGGCGTAAAGCAATGGGGATAGTGGGAAGCCTTGCCTCAGACCTCTCGAGGCTTGGAAAAATGGAGCAGCTCTACCATTGACTAAAGGGGCTATCCACGGCTTGCTGATGCAGGCCTTAACCCATGAGATAAAATCTGAACTGAAGCCAAATTTCTGCATTACCTGAAGGAGAAAGGGGTGGCTGACTCTATCGAAGGCATTGGGTAGATCAATTTTAACCACCATTCCCTGGTCACCATTCTTCATACTAGAATGAATAGCCTCTTGGACTAATATAATATTTTCCCAGATCTTCCTGCCTTTAACAAACCCGCCCTGATTCTCCAGGATAATTCTAGGCAGTATATGTTTCAATCTGCTGGCTATTATTTTAGTTATGACTTTGTAACCAATGTTGCATAAGGAGATGGGCCGGAACTTGTCAAAGGACTTGGCCTCCTTTTCTTTCGGGATGAGTACCAGAAAGGCAGAGTTTGTGCTGCCACCGATTTTGCTGCATCTCTGAGAATTGCTGACCATTTTGAAAAGATCGGTTTTTATAATATCCCAACAAAGCTTGATGAAAGTGGCATTATAGCCATCGGGTCCCGGAGCTCTATCATCCTCCATACCATCGATGGCCTGCTTGATTTCCTCCAGCGTGATACTCTGAGTTAGAGCTTCATTATGAGTATTATTTATAGCGTTTGGAATCCGATTAAGGAGATTGCTACCCTCCACGACAGGCTGGGCTTTAAATAGTTCACTGAAGTGCCGTGTAGCTTCAGTCTTAACGTCTTCAAAATTGGAGATAATAATTCCCTGAGATTGAATTTCCAGCACATAATTGAAATTCTTTCTTGCTTCAGCCTGCTTGTGGAAAAAACTAGTATTCCTATCAGCATCTTTCAACCATTTACATCTCGATTTAATTTTCCACCAGTCAGATTCAAGTCTGTAGGCCGCGTGGAGGTTGGATTGCAGTTTGGCCTCAAGTTCAAAGTCATTATGAGCCACGATTTTATCCTCCATGCTAGTCTGGTGATTTTCCAGCGCTAGAGCAGCAAGGGATTTATTAAGAGTGGGAGATGGTAGCGACTTGGCCCAGGATTTTAGTGCTCTTTTGAGCCTTCTGAGTTTCTCTTCCCAAATGAAGGAGGGTGACCCAGTAACTGGGAGAGACCAAGTATCAGTAACAGTCTTTAGAAATTCCGGTTGTCTGGCCCACAGTGGATTGAATCTGAACGGAATGGGCCCCAAGTTCTTATCATTATCCATCTCAAGAAGAATGGGCTTGTGATCCGATCCTCCGAATGGTAAGATTTTGGAAGACAAATTCAGTCCTAGCAGGAGGAAGGTGTCCTGGACCAGGAACTGATCAAGTATGGATGCAATATGCTCAGGCCCAATCCTTTAGTTATTCCAAGTGTACTTTCCAGTAGAAGGCTTTACATCCATGAGATCCCATTCCAGAGTGATCTCATCAACAATTTCTCTAATGGGGTCTCTGACCAGGGATCCCCCTTGTTTTTCCTCTTGGCTAAGGATGACATTAAGATCCCCCACAAGGATTACATTACCTTGGAGATTGCTCTTTTCCTCGCGAAGAAGACTCAAGTAGATCTTTTTTTCAGCATAAGAATTGGGTGCGTAGATATTGAAAATTCTTACCAGGATATTCGTGTCCTTTTGCCTCAGCAGGGTGAGGATCCAACAAGAGCTGTACTTGATGTCAATAGCCTCAAATTTCTTATCATCCCACAGAGTCCCAATGCCTCTGGATGCACCTCTAGAGCTAATTGCTGCTTTACCTCTTTTTTTTCCAAAATTTTGGAGTTACGTGGAGAAAAACGTCTTCCTCCATCTTGGTCTCCTAGATCAGAAAGATGTCCGGTTGATGTAAAGAAACAAAATATGCCATTGCTTCTTCCTTGTGTTTGCTACCGAGACCTCTGCAGTTCCAGGAGAGGACCTTCATTACTTACTTTTGGTGTTTGAAGGCATCCCTTTCTAGGCATGCCCATATTGGCGGGTGTTTCTCGTGTTTTTCAGTAGCTTTTCCAGGGTTAGCTGGGAACCTTGCAGCTTATCCTTGTAGGTAGCTTGCTCCGTAGCTTCTTTCTTGGATTTCCTTCCTTTGGTTTTAGTAAACCTTGGGGTAGTCAATTCTATTTCCCCCTCCTCCTCTTCCTCTTCTTCTGATTCAGAGTCTTCCTCTGACCTTCCCAGATTTCCCCCTACTTGTGTCACTGTCGTGTATTCCTCTTGATCCTACATTTGATGGACTGATAGGGTTACTTCAGGCTCCTTGCTATCTCCATTACTGGATTTCTCTTCCACTTCTACGAGATCCTCCCTTGGTTCAATGGTTTCTTTGGTCTTGGAGGTTTCAGGAGACCCTTCAAGATGGATGGTCTTAGCTTCTTTGTTCCCCTCACCCATCTTTGGATCCAATCCGGGATGATTTTTGGGTTTAGATCTGATCACCTTTTGCCATCCTTCCACCTTGTCATGATGGATCTCGGGATTTTTAGGGCAATTTCGGATGAAATGCCCATATTCGTGGCAACCTCGGCACTTGAAGGAGAGCTGTTCATAGTCGATCCTTTGATAATGAGACCAATTCCCCACAGTAAATTTAATAGCTTCTGGAAGTCCTGCTTCGAGATCCACCTCAACGAAGATGCAAGTGCAAGTGTAGTGGTCCTTTGGGCTAGCCATGTCAATGTATTTTCCAAGTATAGTCCCAATCACATGGAGAGATTTGAGGTTCCAGCAGTGCATGGGAAGGTTAGGAAGTCTGACCCAGACTGGCACGGCTTTGGGGATGTCAGCCTCGGGATCAAAATATGGGGTCCACCCATTGAGGTAGAGACCTTGCGATCTCATGAAGTAGGGTCCATTCCTGAAAATTAGATCTTTGTCCTCTTTGGTTTCGAAGTCAAATAGGAAGTATCCCCTTCCTACAGAGTATGAAGCGACGTTTTTGGAGATGACGGGTCTCTAGTTTCTTTGGACCTAGTTATCAGTGGTTTTTGGCGAAGGTCAAAGCCCTGTGAATTGCCCAATCAGGGCTCGATCTGCCAGGGAGAGAGCAACTCGCATAGTTTCTTCCGGTGGGAGGGCTACTTCCAGCACATCTTCTATTCTCTTAACAAACTTTGGGGGATCTCTAATGCCCGATCTCCTATTATGAGGTCGAATTAGACAATCAAAGGCATCAGATCTCGGGTCCGGAGGCGCACCTCCCATCCCAGCCATCAGATAGCCACAGACGGCCCCTCAACTCATGAGCCTAACAACCATGAATTCAACAGTGGAAAGGCCTCTTAGTCCGAGACACGCAGCCCTCACTGGGCCCTACGGATCTCACCACCGGTGACCTTCAGCTGTGAACCCTCTCTCCGATCCAACACCACGTTTTCCCTGCAACGAGATTCTATCCAGGCTTTACCAGCAGCCAAAGCTGTCAACCTCAGCAAGCGTGAGTCTCCTTCACGATTCAGGCTGCGATTCTCTCCAGGAAAGTTCCCTTACCCCCATTCGTGTTCTTTATTACCGAAATTGTATTCACATTTTTTATGTGTGTCGCAAACCTATTAAAAAAATTAGTATTGTTATCTCCTTCTTCAATCCAAATTGCCCTTGTTTTTAACCTCCAAAGCTACTCCTCCTTTGTTAGTATTTCTTCCCTCTTTAATTCACACTCTCGTACCGTCTTTAACTCTTACTTTGTGACTGTTCTAGTGACATTGAGGCTATAAATTTCCTTTAATTTTGCTTCTACTTATTTTAGTTGTCCCTGTTGCTTAGTAGTGTATATCTTTTCCAATTTCTTTGTCTCCTTCTTCATTCTTATGATATTATCAGAAAATTGTTTCATGTAAGAGGTGTTGGGGCTTTCTTCTAGAGGAGACCAGGTATCTATTACTAGCTTCCTATATTCCTCTTCTTGGAGTTAAGATGGATTGAATTTAAATGGAGAAGCCCAGTTTTTTCTTGTCTTTGTAACAATAAGAGGATTGGAAGGTGGTCAGATAACCCTCCAACCTCTACCCAAGTTTTTTCTATGAGAGGTCATGTCAACAAATTGTCTGATATTAAGAACCTGTCTAGCCTTTTGGAAATTGCTTGTTCCCCACATCTGTTGTTTCTCCACGTCGGTTTCATTTTTAGAGGCTGTAGATCAACCAAATCCTTCGATTCAAACAGAGTGGCGAAAAAATTACTTAAACAATCCGGTCTTACTGAAGTGCCCCAATTTTCTTTCTCTGATAAGGTGAGGTTCATATCTCCTCCCATAATCATGTTTTTGGGTTCTATTATCCCCGAGGAGAAGAAAGATTCCCAAAAATCCCTTATATTCTGATAAGGACCATAGACATTGTAAAGAGCAATAATTTCTCCGAAACTCTTGTCTTCCAACAAAGTTTTCAACACCATTTCGTGATTCTCAATCTTGATTTCCAAAAATTCAGGGCTCTAGGTTGTTACCAGTCCCCCTGAATGATCCTCCAAGCTTATATGAGCAAAGGACCAATTTTTGAGCCATGGTTCAAAATATTTGATGCCTTTAGTTCCTTCCATCATTGTTTCATGTAGTAGGATGACCGTGGGTTTAAGGCTAACGACCATCCTTTTGAGATATTTTCATTTCTGGGAGCTCCCTAACCCCCGCGTGTTGAAGGACAAACGTAAAATCAGGGAACCCTAGGCTGGGCCATCCCTGATCTAAGGGCCCTTTTAATTGTAGTATGCTTTCCTTTTTTGACTTCTATCTCTGCCAGGGTTTTCACTTTCGAGATTCACGATCTCCTCCCTAGGGTTACTTTAGGTATCCTATTTAGGGCCAGACCACCCATCGACACTTGCTCTTTTTTCGATAAGGCTGCTTTTGAATGGGTATTGTATATTTTATGTTTTATCCATGAGGGAGGTTCCTTGTTCTCTTTTTGAGAAAGTTCCACCTCACTTGAGGTCTTCTCTGGGATTTCATAGACGTCTTTATTTTGCTATTCTGTTACGGGTGTCATCGTGCCATCTTTCACAGAATTTTCATCCTTATTAGACATGAATGAAGGATCTAAGTCATGTACCATAACATTTAATGTAGTGACATAAGGGAGTGTTTCGAGGGGGGATTCTGTCTTACCAGAGTATGGATGTGTAACCGTGTTTGATAGTAGTGCTTCATGCTTGCCACCTTTATGCTCCTTCACGTACCTTTTTTCTTCCTTAGTGCTCTGTACTATCTTCTTAACCCAAATTTTTTTATGTTGAACTTGGCTTGCAAAATTGTTCAGGAAGGCCCTTATTATGTGGCCAACCTGTCTACAGAAAAAACAACAAAATGGGATTTTCTAGTAATCTAGACATTGTTTCCACGAGCTTCCATGCAATTCCAATAGGATCTCTTCATACTATCTGTCACGCAAGTCTACTTCTATCATATTTTTCACACAACACCTGTCCACCTTTTGTTCCCAGTTTTCTTCCCATGATACAAACTTCCCAATTTTCCCACCAGTTGCTTCCAATATTTCTTTCTGCCAAAACATCATCAGGAGCCCAAGTAAGATAGCCCAGATTTGCTGCACATTCTGTGGTTCTCTTTTTGCTTCGAAATCAACCTTCCATTTCTTCAATATCATCCCAAAGGACCCCATTGCCAAGAATTGTCCAACAAGTTTTTCCTTTCTTCCTCTATTTTCACTCTGAAGAGTATCCACCCTCGAGAGAGAATATAAAAATCGACGTTTGTTGTATGTGTGGTTTCCAATTTTCCTCCATCCACCATCGCAGCACCGCTTCTCCAACGGTTTTTATACAAAGGTTCCTAACCATAGCTAGTGACAGGTAATCTGGAATGTCATCTATGCATATATCCTTTCCAACTGTTAGCAATACGACGTCCTTTCTTACTCAATCTCCTTTTCTTCACACTGAATTATGATTACCACCTTTTCTGGGAGTAGTAACGTTAATGTTTTCCATGCTTTGAAACCTAAGAATCGACGTTTCAATTGTGGGAGATGTTTTGTCCTACTATGACTTCTCCATATTTGTAGTGTGCAAAAAAATGGGTACTCCCCGCGAGCTAGAATCATAATCAACCTCATCAATTACCATTATGTCCAAAGGAAGAACATGAATAAAAAGACATGGATAAACTTAAGAAGGAAAGAAGCATAAAAATTGTCTTCGCTATATATATATATATATATATTAGTGATGCCGATGAAATGGCTTGAGGAATCCAAATCAACTATCTTGTTCATTGTTTATTGTTTTGAACTTTGTTTTTCATGTCTAGAATTGCCATTAGGCAAATTTTGAATGTAGTATGACAATGAAGTTTGAACCATGTAGTCATGGACATATAATATTTTATATTAATAATTATATACCTTCCAGTCTTCTACTTGATATCTACTATGAGTCTACGATTTATCAAATTCATTAATTTATGTTTCAAATTTTCAATTTGAAAGTTCATATGAATCATTGAATTTAGAAATGTGCATGTATATATAGTGCCCCTGACATACCCAAGCACCTTGTTTCAAAAATAGGTGCTCCCATCCCTGTCCCCATATCAACACCCGTCCTCATACCCACATTTCCTGGCAACTTAGCTTTTGATGATGGTGATCCTCTTGAGGGATCATCCTCCACACTAGCAGTTGCAAATCTTGGATTGGTCATAGAGGAGAAGGATGACGGCATTGTAGAAAGCAATGACAATAGTGTTGATTTTGTTGATTCCGCTATGGAGGACTATTGACATATGAGATTCTTCCAACTTGATCTACCCTATTTTGTATTTTTCAGTGGCAGTCCCACATCTATGTAATCAGTAATACATTTTGATTTTGATGACTTAATCAGAAATATCCAATTGGAAATTTATGGTCCTAACTTCTAATTTTGTGAATCTATAAATCTATAATGTGTATTTAGTATTTGTAAATGTTCTAGTTTCTAAAATAATTGAATCAATGTCTATATTTACAGTTTTATAATTTTATGTCTCGTGTCCAACACTCGTATCCACATGTCCTCCATGTCTCATGTCATCATATCATGTGACTTATATATATAATCCTACAGTAAATTGATAAGTCAAAATATCTGTAGCTGAAAACTTGAAACATGGTATTGATAACTACTACATCTCATAAGTCATAATCAAAATCATTGGGGCCACCACTTCCACTAAGCTATCTTTCCTCTTCCTTTAGGTCCTCCAATCCAAGATCTATACATCTATTAGTGTGGAGGATAACCAATACCATCTTCAAAAGTGCCTAGCTCTAGGACTAGTTCATTAAGATCCAAGTTGGGCAATGCCAATGTCATTAGAGCTGAAACTCGACAAGTTGACCCATTAACCAAAACCAAGGAAAAAATGTCGAAAAAAGGGGTCGATCAACCACATTCAAATTTTGATTAAAAAAATATAATATATATTTGTGTACATCAAAATAATCCAAACCATTACATAACACATATCCAAGTCTTCTTATTATATAGCATTTTATAGGTGAATGTAGCAAATTGGCATAGACACTGTAACTTTTTCCACCTACTCACAAAATATCTCATATGGCGAGAAAAATATTGCATTGTGCTAAACAATAGCTCTATTGATGTCATATCTAAAGCAATAGACCGAGTCCAACAATGCAAAACTATGCAATTTCTCCCACCTACTAACAAAATATTTCATATGGTGATAAAACATCTTGCATAGTGCTAAAAATTGCTATATTGAGGTCCCATACTCAAGGCACTCATTCTAAAAAATATTTTTCTTCACAAACTCAATTGTGGAGTGCCACCCATCATAATCATCTCATAGCCTCAGCCTCTTAAGCACGACAGATGAGGAGGAAAACTGAGTATCTACAATCTTCAACAAAGATAGATATGTGTACTCTTTCTAGAGGGTGAGAGCATGTGGATGGTTTTGTACAAAATTATTGATATGGTTTACATTATCAATCACCTCTCCCATCCATGTCATATCCAAAGCAATAGATAAGAGCTAAATTCAATGACTGAACAATGCAAGGTGTCCAAAATACGTGTAGAACATAGGTGCATTATCTGTGACTATTTGTACAACAAGACCAACACCTATTTATTCAATGGATCTAATGTACTAGTCATACATTCCACTTTCCAAAGACTAGTGACACCCTAAGTCACAAGATTTGTACAGGTTCAAAAATTGTTGAAACTGAAAAAAAAATAAAAAATATTGTTCAAATTTGGCTTAAGAAATTCAACTCCAACTTTCAGCTATGTGTCCATTCCTTCGTTGAATGTACATTCCTCTACACACATCCATAGACATTCCTTCATGTGTTTATACTTAATCTCCCCGACTTGGATTCTATTGAATTTGTTTCGGCACTTGGCCCATCGAAGTAATTTCCGTACAAAGCAAGGGAGAGCTAAGAACTCAAAATAATAAGTGTATGTGTAGCCAACCATTTCCCTCCAGACAATGACAGTAGCCAAGATCCGTTAAGCTTGTCTTCATTTTTCCTTTACCACTTGACTTATTTCTCTTAGCGAGGGTAGGCTAGGTTTATTGTAGATTATATTCTAGGTTTAGGTTTATACATGTTACAAAGTATTATTTATTTATAAAAAACATTTAGATTAAAGTATATTTATGGAATATTAATATTATAGATATATATTATATTTTACAATTTATTTATATAATAATAGATATTAGGGATATTATATATAATAGTTCAAAATATTATAAAATAGAATTTATATTTTGAAATATCTATATAGACAAATTTAATGAGGAATTTAATTTGAATTTCTTCAAGAAAGTCGAATTCAAATATATTTTTATCCTTGCCGAATTCGAATTCGAACCTTAACCATGTGACTTAGGTGACACCATGAAATTGACGATTTCTTCAATGGCTTTAATGTACTAGTCATATAATCCACTTTCCAAAATACTAGTGACACCATGAAATTGATGAGAGGATGGCATGTTGGGTCCATCCATCCATGAAAGACAATATTAACACCTTATTAGGGAAATCCTGATTTAATATGTGTTAGGAGTTTATCCACCTCTCTACCTTAGCCAACAATGTGTTTCTAAGCTTCTTTGAACCATGAGGTACATAACCAATCGAAAGCTCATTCAATCAATAAATTAAGGAGAGTGCACAACATTAAATGAAAGGAAATTGAGATAGAGACAAATTCAATGCTATGATCCACCTAATCCCTTAACTCTACTTGAAAAATCTTGTATGTTGGACCACTAGGAGCATGCTTCTTCCTTGCTTCTATTGCTCATCCACTATCAAATTCAACACCACTCCCACTTCCATTAGATGACTTCCTCACAAATGAAAAAGAACCCTCATCTTTATGTCTTGCATGTTGCCACCACATTTGCCTCACCAACATCTTTATCCATGTTTCTTTGCTAAGAAACATTTAGAGATTCCTGAATCCCTCCCTTGAGACCTAATAGATAGCTCTGTTGGAGTCGTTTACCCAGCATGCACACTTATTTGGTCAATTTTGGTCTATTACCTACTATCTAAGTTTAATTAACTTACTTGGCATAAGATGAGCACACTATGACATCAGCATGAGCTCACCCTTGCCCTCCTTCACTCAAGGAGGCTAACTAAGCCTTATCCTTCATTCAGGGAGGCTAACTGGGCTTCCTCCTTCAAACAAGGAGCATTTCTGGGGTAATCTGAGTGTCATAAATGCACCTAGTTGCTAACTGATTGTTACAATCAGTTAAGCTGAGTTGTGAAGGTGCCTCCATTCATTATTTGATTTTTTTATCATTATTTATGAACTGGAGCTAACACTGGCGCCTACAACCACTTTTGATGACACATGTCACTTCAGTTAACTCCATCGGAGCTACTTGGACTTATGGATGCGCTACCTCCTTCAATTGGACATGTAGTTACATGTGATGAGTCACTTTCAGTTAGACTTGGTCATCTATTGCACTTCGATTCAGTTAGGACTTACTGTGAGAGTTAGTTATTGATTAGCTTAGTGGTTAACTATGTGTGCCGATTGTGGCTGACATTCAGTTAAGCTACACACATCCATGCAATTCGAATGACCTCCTTGAGTATTGGATTTGTCTTGGCATTCATGCACCTTGCATGACCATTGATTGTACTATCATTATTTTATTGATTATACAGAGCTGCAACATTCTATTGCAGCACCATTATGCCATTTTCATGCTTAATTGTCTGAAATCTCTTATGAGACTGTGTTTTAGTCCCTAGATTACTGTGATAGATTAATATGGCATCAGATCTCATGGCGGGACGAAGCTCATTCTCTCAAAAACATGGTTTTTGACAGATCTTGCATGAAAAATTAAGCAGAAGCTCAAATTCCAGCACTGGACCAGAAGCAGAAGGTTTACCACTTAATACCCCAAGTTAAGGAATTGTTGAACAATTATGTTGGGTGCGCTGAAAACCTGAAATGTGCAGGATGTTCGACCTTATGGTGACTTTATTATTTGGATTTGCAGGTTTTACAGGCTCACTGCATTTGCTACAACACTTTGATATGGCTTCTTCCGTAGATATTTTGACTCTGTTCAATTTCAATCAATGGAAAGGAGACATGGAGATCCAACTATGTACCAGAGGACTCTACTGGGTCACTATGGACACAGAAGAAGAGCCTACTCATGTTATAGACAAGGCTATATTTTTTAATAAGAAAGATGAAGCATTCAGTTTCTTGTGTCTCTCTATCTCCAAGGATATTTTATTCCATCTCTAGGGATTGAAGACTTCAAAAGAGATTTGGGACCAAATTGCCTCCCTGTATGGAAAACATGATGACTTGAGGGTTTATCAGCTTGAAAATGAGTTGATGTCTCTTCAACCTGGCAATTTTGAGACCCGTAATGATTTTTTCAAAAAATTCAAGCATATAGTCCTTCTATTGAAGCAGTGCGAGGTGAAGAAGGAGAATGATCAACTTATCCTCGCCATTCTCTCAAAACTTGGAGCTGACTATTCGGTGTTTGTTTCTACATTTCATACGAGGAAGCTAACAACCCCTGGATGGAAGATGCCTTCACTCAATGCCTTCATTGAGTCCCTAACAAGCAAGCATGATAAGCTTGTCTAGATGAGGATCATCAGATCCTCCCATGATCAAGCCCTCTTTGCTTCGGGACCCAAGGATTCGAAGGGGAAAGGAAAGCAGTAGAAGAACCCCAAAACTAAATTCGAAGCTCCCAAGCCTAAAGTTCAAAACCAACAGCAAGAAGATCCTTCTGGCTTGAAGAAGAACAAAAAAAAGGTCACCATGGGAAGGAAAAAGTCAAGTGTTCATACTGTGGGAAGGGCTTCCACCCTGAACATGCCTACATGAAAAAGAAGCTTGTGAAGCTACTTCTCTCCTTGAGAGAAATAATATAAATCTTCCGGAAAGCTTTCGGAGGAAAGAAAATCAAGATCGGGAATACCAGCATGAAAGAGGTCATGCCCTCATGACAAGCACTTAGAAGTCCATGGTTCTACTCATAGATTCTGGAGCTTCGAACCACATGATGGCCAACAAAGACTCTTTCTTTTCTCTCGAAACCAGCAAGAGCATTCCCATCCACATGGGAGATGACTCTACCATCATCTCAAAAGGAAAAGGGACAGTAAATCTTGAGCACGGTTATATTTCCAATGTTTTGTATGTACCATCTCTTGCATCAAACCTCCTGAGTGTCTATTAAATGACCCATACTAGAGTTCCCAAGAGAGTATCCTTCAGCCCTGATGATGTACAAAATACTGAACTTGCATCCGGGAAACTTGTGGCAAAAGGCTCTGCAAATCATCATGCAAAAGCCTATGAGTTTTCCCATTTTGTGGAGGATGCAAAGCCAACAACACTACTGACTCATGGAAATGAGGTTAGTAGGCTCTGGAAAGAGATGTTTGGCCACCTAAACTTCAAGTACTTGCATAATTTATAGAAAAATTCCATGGTTGAAGGCCTCTCGGTCATCAAAGCTACCATCGGAATTTGCAAAGGCTGTATTTTGGGCAAGCATCCTGAGCATAAGTTTGATTGGGGGAAGGCAAGACGAGCATCAGAAATTTTGGGGCTGATTCATTCTGATATCAGCATACCAATGCTCATCACATCCTTGAATGGATCTCAGTATGTTCTCACTTTTATAGATGAATTTTCTAGATATAGATGGGCCTTCTTCATCAAGAAAAAGTCAGAAGTCTTAGAAAAATTCATTGAATTAAGCATTGATTGAGAATGCATTTGGGAAAAAGATCAAAACTTTGAGATCTGATAATGGCAGGGAATATATCAGTAATTATTTTCTACATATATTTTCTGAAATTGGTGTTCAGATCCAACATGTAGTCCCCTACACTCCTCAATAGAACGGTGTAGCGGAGAGAAAGAATCGGTCTCTCAAGGAGATGACCACTTGCATGCTGGAAGCCAAGAAGTTGGCTACAAATTTATGGGATGAGGCCATGAATTCTGCTGTATACATTCAGAACAGAGTGCCTCCCTCATCTGTGAGATGGAAGACCCCTTTCAAAGCCTACTTTGGACACAAGCCGGATGTGTCGAATCTCAGAGTGTTTGGGTCCACTGCATGGGCCCGAATTCCACATGATAAGAGGAAAGCGTTGCAACTACAAAGTGTTGAATGTTTGTTTATTAGATATCCTGATGAATATAAAGGTTTCAAGCTGATGGATATCATAACAAAACAAATCATCAGTGAAAGAAGTGTCCAGTTTGATGAGCCTCTTCAAGAGGTAGAACCAGTGAAGGAGAAAACTGCTGAATTTCCTTCCTATTGTACTGAATATCTGGATGATGAAATTGGGGGTGATGACCCTGATTTGGAACCTCTTATATCTGATATCAGTGACCAGCAAGCATCAAGTTCAAGTTCATCCATACAGACACTTTATTCCGCTGGCGACAACATTGGAAATCCTGATGATCCAAGAAGAACCCGGTCCGATTTCCAAAGAGCAGGTATTCCGCTCTCTTGTCATGACTCTTTGTTGTCTGAAAATTGTTATTTAATGATAAGTTCAGATCCTAAGTCTTACTACCATGCTCGAAAAGATCCGATATGGCAAGCTGCTGTGGACGAAGAGATGAATTCTCTTCAAAAGAATGCTACTTGGGAGCTAGTTTCTCTTCCTCCAGGGAGGAAATTAGTTCAACGCAAGTGGGTGTTTTGGACAAAGGTTGCTACGGATGGAGACACCTGAAAATATAAGGAAATTATGGTAGCAAAAGGGTTCTCTCGAGTCCAAGGTGTGGACTATCATGAGACCTTTGCATCGGTTGCAAAAATGGACTCCATCCACCTAGTTTTGGAAATTGCGGCATCCAAGCACTGGGAAGTGCATCATATGGATGTTAAGTTTGACTTTATACATGGAGATATTCATAAGGAGATATACATGAAGTAGCCTGAGGGCTACATTTCATATTAATCTTTGGTTTGAAAACTAAAGAAGTCACTATACGGGTTAAAACAAGCCCCAAGAGAGTGGTATTCCAAGATGGATACCTTCCTTCTCTCGCAAAACTTCCAAAGGTGTAAATCAGATCCGAATGTGTATCTACAGTAGTATGATGGTCATTTTATTATAATTTTTTTATATGTTGATGATTTTGATTACTAGTAGCACTGTTTCTTCCATTTCAGTCATAAAAAAATACCCTCCATGATGCATTTGAGATGAGCGATTTGGGGCTCTTGAAGCAATTTCCGGGGCTTGAAATTGCACAAAACTCTAATGGAATAATGGTCACTCAGTCTCAATAAATATTAGAACTATTAGTTAAGTTTAACATGGCTGAATGTAACACTGCTCCATTCCCTTTCCTTTCAGGGATCAGCCTTGAAGAGGGAAAAATCACTCCACCCATGGATTGCACAATCTACCACCAACTGATTGGTAGCTTGCTTTACTTGACTCATTCTTGGCCTCATATATGTTATGCCATGAATGCTGTATCAAGATACATGCAACAGCCTCATGATCTTCATTGGAAGGTAGCCAAGAGGATCCTCCAGTATATTCAAGGCACTAGGACCTATGGCATTCACTATGCTACAGACTCTAATCTAGAGTTGGTTGGTTACACAGATTCATATTGGGCGGGAGATTCTATTAATCAAAATTCTACTTCTAGATATGTATTCATGTTTGGTGGTGGCCCTATTTGCTGGTCTAGCAAAAAGCAGGCTGCCATTGCATTGTCTTCAGCACAGGCCGAGTACTAAGGAGCGGTGAATGCTTGCATCCAATTAGCTGTTTGGTTGCAAGGAATTCTTTCAGAGTTTGATTTTGGTAGTACTTTGTACACTGTCCTCTTTTGTGATAATCAAAGTGCTATTAAGATCTCCACAGATCCAGTTACCAGGCAGAGGACAAAGCATGTAGAGATACACATGCACTATATCAGGGAATTGGTGCATGACAGGACCGTCATTCTGCAATACTACCCTACTGATGAATAGATTGTAGACATATTCACCAAGATATTTTCAGAGAAGAAGTTCACTTACCTCCGTTCACCGTTGGGGGTGAGTTCATTAGGGTGATCAGTTTACCTTCCAGTGTTCATCTTGAGGGGGGGGGGTTCCCACTGGGTTTTCCCTCTTTCCTCACTTAGATTTATTTTTTAGCATTGTTTGAGTTACATTATTGTATAGGGTGAACTATGGCCTTTGTTTCTGGGGCCCTAGCATTTCATGCATTTTTTTTACTCCTCTTGAGTATAGATTAAGGGGGGGTGTTGGAGTCATTTACCCAACATGCACACTTATTTGGTCAATTTTGGCCTATTTACCCACTATCCCGAGTTTTATTAACTTACTTGGCATCAAATGAGCACACTATGACATTAGTATGAGCTCACCCATGCCCTCCTTCAGTCAAGGAGGCCAACTAAGCCTTCTCCTTCATTTGGGGACGCTAACTGGGCTTCCTCCTTCAAACAGGGAGCATTTCTAGGGTGATCTGAGTGTCATAAATGCACCTAATTGCTAATTGATTGTCACAATCCGTTAAGTTGAGTTGTGAAGGCGCCTCCATTCATTATTTGATTATTTTTTGTCATTATTTATGAACTGGAGCTAACACTGGCGCCTACAACCACTTCTGACTACATGTGTCACTTCAGTTAACTCCATCGAAGCTACTTGGACTTATGGATGTGCTACCTCCTTCAATTGGACATGCAGTTGCATGTGATGAGTCACTTTCAGTTAGAATTAGTTATCTATTGCACTTTGATTAAGTTAGGACTTACTGTGAGAGTCAGTTATTGATTAGCGCAGTGGTTAACTATGTGTGCCGATTGTGGCTGACATTCAGTTAAGCTACGCACATCCATGCAATTCGAATGAACTCCTTGAGTATTCAAATTGTGTTGGAATTCATGCACCTTGCATGAACATTGATTGTACTATCACTATTTTATTGATTATACAAAGCTGCAACATTCTATTGCAGCACCATTATGCCATTTTCATGCTTAATTGTCTGAAATCTCTTATGAGACTGTGTTTTAGTCCCTAGATTACTGTGACAGATTAATAAGCTCTTTACATGCAAGTAGGTATTTTAAAATCCAGCTTTGTAGAACAAGCATCTTCAATAGCAATTACCACCCCCAAGCACAAGGCAACTATGCCTTTATAAAAAAATTAAACTTTAAAAATATAGGCAACTAACAACAATGGAAAAAACTAATTGTGAATATTTTTAGTGTTAAGAGGGAATATTGGTGTATAACACTTGAATTGTGTTTATCACATTTAAACTTCATATAAGTAAATAATACATCAAAGATTAGATATTATTAAATAGAGTAGTTAGATAGTACCTACAACACAACTACCTAGCAAATGACATAAACATGGAACAAAACCATAGTTTCAAATGACACTATTGTACTAGAACTATATATTTTACATGTGAATTTGTTTCTATAATGCCTCCAATCTTTCTAGTGTGTTTATATGTTTAACAACAATTTGACAGATAGCAAGAATATTTAAACAGGATACTTGAATTCTAGCAAAACAATAAAGCTTGTCAATTCTTTTCTTCAATGAAAACTTGCTTAACATCTCTCTGAAACTCTTAATAAAAAACAAGTTGTCCATTATTTCCCCCTCAATCCTAATCAAAACTGCATACATATTGATATTCTGAGTATTCCACGAAAAAAAAAAACATGAGACTACTCAAAATTCCATGTAACACCATACAAAAGAGCATTATTTACAGGATTTTCAATTCCATCATGTAAATAGAAAAATGTCAAGTCAATATGCTAGTTTGTACCAAAAGGTAGTTCATAATATCATAATGAACACTACACAATGGAGATGTAATCAAGCCAGTGCATTATGCCTGACTAAACTCATACGACATAGATCACACAATATATCAATTGTTTCCTTCAAACTGAGAAGCACGATGTTAAGCATTTTCACAATATTCCTTTAAATTTATGTTTGAAAGAATTTCAATTCAATATCAATTTTCCAACACAAGGAGACTACAAACAATAAAGAGGTATACCATGACTATTATGTTTCTATTCTTCACATAATGTTAAGCTAGATCATATCAATGTTCTTATATATCAGTCTGTTCCTGCATCACAAGCCACAAATAATTGTACAATTAGAACAATCCATTTCTTCCATCTTGCATCATTATCCTTTCTACAATTTAATAGAATAATTTAAATATGAGCATTGAGCAATCAAATAATGCAATCCTAAACAAACATACCAAAACCTACAAACTTCCAAACAAGGACCCGAGACCAATTCAAATCCTGAACATGCTAAAGCAGTCCCTTTTTCCCAAGAAATACAGGAAATTAAAAAACAACCATGGTCCCAAACCATAATTCAAGCTTATATCACCTAAAAATGGCCCTTGTTTAGTGGGAAACAATAATGCTGATGTCCCTAATGATCAAGGATAGTGGATGATGCAGAGTGTGATGATGAGGATCCCTATATTAGGATGATTTTGATTATATAGTTATTTTTTATAGCATGATGTTTTTAGGACTCTACAAGACATTTAGATCCTCAATGATTATGCAATTTGTTTCAAATATGTATCACATACAATCCCATTTTTATATTTTCACTAGTACATGCTATATACATAAGCAAGCTTTTTCATTTATCAAGGCCATGCCCTTCACCAATACTGATGTCCCTAGATGATCAAGGCTAGCGGATGAGGCAAAGAGTGATGATGAGAATCCCAAAATCAAGATGATTTTGATGATATAGTTAATTTTTATAGCATGCCATTTTTTGGATCACACGCAATGCTTTCACAGTTATTGTATCTCACTTAGCCTAACAAGTTGGTGATGGGTCCCAGGTTAGACTTGGCCTTGATCATTGATGATGTTATGGGATGTAACCAAAATATTTTCATTCCTGGAGCTCTAATATATATTTTCAAATGATTGGGAAGGTCACTTTGAGCTTGATTGAGAAGCCTCAAGAAACTACTTTGTTTATGCTTGGAAGTTGTATCGGAAGAGATATCAGATGCACAAGACTCATACAAGGATGAGTATGGAAACCAATGAGCTTATTTGGTCTTTCAATGAATCAGGGGGATACTATTCAGGTAGGGTCGGGTATGTGATATATGTATGGGGAAATTTATGGAAGGTTCGGGCTCCTCCAAAGTCAATATTGTTGATAAAGCTAGATCTCAATAAAAGAGTCCTATACCATGGGCTATATTGCAACAAAAAGGTAAAATGGGACCAAGTATGTGTTTGCTTTGTAAATTCTCTAGTGAGACTAAGTTGCATCTTTTTTTCCCACTCATACACTACACAACTATGGGTTGACATGGAGGGGACGGTTGGATTTTTTAATTCATGGAAACATGAAACAATAGAAGATTGTTTCTCCATTTGGTTCACATGGAATAAGTTGAAGGCAATCTAGGCTCTTCCCTTTCTCATTATGTGGGGTATTTGCGCTACAAGAAACAACTAATTATTTGAGGGGAAAACATTTCTCTCATATAAAGTAGTGGCACGGTCTATGGCATTACTTTCACACTATAAAGATATCTCAAGTGCAAAATCTCCAAGGATATCGGTTCCTCAAGTTGATAAATCTATTACATGGGGTTTTTTGAAGGGGCCTGTCAAGGAAAAGACTCTATCTGCAAAGTGGGATTTACTTTACATTGTTACGCTACTCAGAACAAGACGCTTTTCACTTCAAAGATAACATTGGTTTGGGCACAAAGAATGTTGGAGAATTGAAAGCTCTTTTTTATCACTCTCTCAAAGTAATAGCAATTTCAAATATTTAGCTCCTGAAGATTTATGTGTTGTATTTATTCCCTTTAGCTTCAAGTACACCTCTAAATCCCTATCTCGTTATCTTCCCACTTAAGTCTTGTAGCTCTCTTCCTTCCTCTACTTCCCATGGTTTCAACTCTTCCTCTTAGTTATTCTTGGACAAGGATATGAGTAACCGACCTAGTTTTAATGCACATCCATTCCCATTGCAAGACCATCCAAAAATATTGTCCCTTCAAACTAAATCTCCAAAAGACAGTAAAGGATCTCCTAGCTGAACTTTGTCTTTCTCTAAAATCTCATACAACTACATCAAGTAGTCTTTTACAACAATAGAAGTGGCTCAATAGATTACATAGAAACTGTTCAAGAAAACATTCCCTAATATAACGTTTTCATTACTACATAAATGCCAATAATAGGTTGGAAACAAGACATCATAGGATCAATACCTTTGGAGATATCTGCACTTTCAGCTAAAGCGACAGATAATAAATAAACTGGTTTGATGTGTTCAAATACTAGTCCATCCTTTGATTCCAACAGTGACCAAACTCCAGCCTCAAGATGTAAACGTTTTTTGGAAAGGCACAATAGCATTAATGTCTCTATAGACATGAGAAAAGGATATGTAATTAAACTGATTTCATTTGATTTGCCTCCTCAAAAGAGTTGATAACAAACTTCCCATTTCAAATTCCCCCTTTTATCAGATTTATGACTAATATTAAGTCACCAAAAAATTGAACTTTAAATGCCCCTTTCTAAGTGAATAGGATTAAAAACATTTTCAGACTTAGAAGCCCAACATAGTTATTTGGGCCATTTTTCCACAAATAGCCCCACAACATCAAGATAACCCCATTCTTGTACCTGTCTAAACCTATCCTACAATAAGCTATATGTTTAGTTTCAATTTGAAAGTTTAAATGTGCAACTTGTTCATATTTGTTGTTGTCAATAGAGTTTTCTCATTAACATGACAAACTGATACACGCATCCCTTTGCATGGATTCATGTGGAACGATTCTCAATTTTTATTTTTCCTCTGTATCAACAATCATAATAAATTCTTGGAGTTAAAGAGAAAGTTGTAAGATCTAAGAAGATGTTTGGAGGTGTATCTAAGAAGATAATATGGAGTTGTAATTCATGCAATTCTAAACATGGTGATGAAATTGGTCTTTTCTTTCATGTTTGTTTAGCACTTAAAATAAACAATTTTTTTCCCAAAAACACATTTAGTTTGGGATGGGAAATGATATGTTTATATTTTGTTCAAACCTTTTGATTTATGGTCTAACAATTTCAATATACATTTTTGTAGCATGTTAAGTTTTGGTATTGCTCAATAGATTTTCCAATTGTTTCTATTGATAAAGATCAAATTGTTGCAAACCTGATGAATAATGCACCCCTTTCAGGTACTTCATAATATGCACTTATTTCATTGTTATTTTCTTATAGCATTATCACACTTCTATTGCAGAAAACCTATCCAATTTAGCAAGGACTGATTTCTATCTGGCTATTAAATTGAGCACATAGATCTGTGGACAAACACACAACTCACAAGATAGATCACACAATTTACTCAGCAATTGAAGAATGAAATAGTGCAAAAACGGCTTGCAACTGTGAATGGTTTCATTAATAAAAAAGTAATTAGATAAATAATTGCAATGTAATACAATGGCTAAATAGCCACATGCAATTCGAATCCACATGAGGAAATTCGAATTGATTAGACTCTACTTGACTGTAGGTAATTAAGACCTTGTCTAGATCATTATCGAAGGACTCAATAGTTAACTGACCTTGTCTAAACCATTATCGGAGTTCATCGGAGTTCTAAAACACAACTCAAGTGTCTAATTCAGTGTTAACTGAGTCTAATTGACTGTGGTAGGTGAGAAATGTGCCTCTCCTGCATGCAACCATGCAAACCTAGCGCTAAATGAATGTAGAGGGCTAGAACTGAATGTAACTGACTCATAACTCAGCTTGACTAGTCACTAACTGAACTCAACTGATGAAGGTTGGTATCGACACTGCCAGTGGCTCCTAAATTGTAGGGATTGATCTAGGAGGATCCTAAAATGATGCATGCAAGTGTAATTAGTGGCATTAGGAATAAATTAGTGTTCCCCACACTTTAGTAACTGGAACACGTGCCCCAATTAGGCCAAGTGGACCAATGGTGCTAGTGACTAAAAATAGACTAGATGGACTCCCGATTTAGACATGACTCAAGATTTAGTCATATGAGAAAATTGGACAAGGGAGGATTAATATTCCTAACACCCCCCCTGAATGCTAACTTGAAAATCTATGGGCCCTGGTAACTAATACCATAGGTCACCCATTACATCAAGTAAAGTAAAGTAACTGCTCAATACAAGGAGCTGGGGAAAAAACCACATGGGAAACCCCCCCTCTAATTAAGCATGTAGAATCAGGATCAATCTGGTTCTTCTATGCATACGTATCATGGGGCCTGGAATGTGAACCTCTCCATCATTATGTATGGAGGAATCTTCCTCTTTGGAAGAAGAATGATATGCTCAACTAAATCAGAAATATAGACAGCTGCTAGATGAAGACTGGACCCATGTAGAGCAACTGAAATTAACTGATAAGTTAGAAAAGGTTCTTGAGGATTCAAACCATGTGAGGAACACTCAAGAAACTGATATTTTGTAGCCATGAACAAAAAACCATGAGTGGTAAAATCATCCCCAAGTGTTAGGAGCAAGTGTTTAGGCAGATGCAGAATGTCTTCCTCTTTACTAGTTCTGTGAGGAGATGAGCATGTGATCAATGGTAGAGAAGCACTGGGACTATGGAGAGAGAATTCTTGAGCTCGATAGTTTGATATAGCTTCAAAAATATATAATGATTCAAAAAATAAAATATCAGCAACCTCATAATAGGAAACTAACACCAAATCCCCAGCAACAGTTTTGAAGAGAAATTGCGGTACTTGATTTTTCACACCGGAATTGGTGAGAGCAGCTACAAGCATGACTGAAAG
>LPNX010240277.1:50621-63912 GCA_001517045.1 Pseudotsuga menziesii
ATATAATATCAGAAATTAAATCAGATCTAAATAGGTTCACAACAGATCCAAAACTGTGAAATGAAATCAAATCCCCAGCAGCAGTTTCGAAGGAGACTTGTGGTACTTGTTTCTTCACACCGTTGATGAGAACAGCTACAAGCAGTACTGAAGGTTTATGAACCTGAAATTTTGAACCAAGCAATATCATATCAGATCCAAATAATATCATATCAGATCCAATAAGGTTCATATCAGATCCAAAAGTATGGTCAACCGAGACGGTGGATGCACAATTCTCTTCTTCTTCAAAATTCTGAATTTTGGTGCATGCAATCCTGTAGGAATTTGCTGGAAGATATAGATCAAGGAGAGCGTATGGATCACTCTGGTAATATGTTATTTCTTCCAAAATATCCAAGGTATTACATATTTGCACACTAGCAACAACATTAGAGAGAGAAAAATCAAATTCTTCTTCACTTTTGGAAGCAATTACTGGCAAATTTTGCACAGAATTCAAAGGAAAATCACCGGTGAATGTTTGCATGGAAGTGCAACAGTATTTTTCATCAATATCATAGATTCAAATGTCTTCTTCTGTTTCATCCATATGAGGAGATGAGAAGGAATCACTGCAAGGAGACTGTCTTCAATTCGAATTGATTGTGTAGAAGCTTTTGCTTCTTCTTCATCTTGAACAAATTCATTAGAGAGAGTGGAGTCCGTGATTTTTGGATCAATGATGCTTATGGTGTTGGATGTGGTCTCCAAATTTCTACTATGATCCTCATCAAACATTCCAAATATTATGTCCAAATTTGTCCAAAGATCCTTCAGGTATTTAACAGTTCTACTGAGGTAACGCATGCTACGAGAAAGAGATAGTTGTAAGTTTCCAAAAGATGCATCACATTCATTCAGCCAATCATTCTCACTCTCAAATGAATCTACACCAAGTCCAATAGACACCTCATAGAGATATTGTCTCTTCAGAGATGCAATCATTTTCATCTTCCATTATGGATAGTTTGTGGATAGGGTGAGAAGAGGATCTGATAAATCTAGAATTGATGAATCCATTCGAATTTGTACCTGCAAAAACAAAAAAGGGCACCGTAAGGTCTAAAACCTGCACATTTCGGGTTTTCATCACACCTAGCATAATTGATCAAGCAAGCTTGATCAACAATTCCTTAACTTGGGGTATTAAATGGAAAACCTTCTGCTTCTGGTGCAGAGCTGGAAGGAGCAATTTTGCTAAAAAATGATCCAGTAGGAGATCTGAGGAGGAGAAGTGCCTTGTTCGCCGAGGCTCTGATACCATATTAAATTGAGCACATAGATCTATGGACAAACACACAAATCACAAGATAGATCACACAATTTACTCAGTTATTAAAGAATGAAACAATGCAAAAATGGCTTACAACTGTGAATGCATTCATTAATAAAAAAGTAATTAGATAAATAATTACAATGTAACACAATGGATAAATAACCACATGCAATTCGAATCCACATGAGGAAATTTGAATTGATTTGACTCTACTTGACTGTAGGTAACTAAGACCTTGTCTAAATCATTATCGGAGGACTCAATAGTTAACTGACCTTGTCTAAACCATTATCGGAGTTCATCGGAGTTCTAAAACACAAACCAAGTGTCTAATTCAGTGTTAACTGAGGCTAACTAACTGTGGTAGGTGAGACATGCGCCTCTCCTGCATACAACCATGAAAACCTAGTGCTAACTGAATGTAGAGGGATAGAACTGAATGTAACTGACTCCTAACTCAACTTGATTAGTCACTAACTGAACTCAACTGATGAAGGTTGGTATCAACACTCCTAGTGGCTCCTAAATTGTAGGGATTGATCTAGGAGGCTCCTAAAATGATGCATGCAAGTGCAATCAGTGGCATTAGGCCTCAATTGGTGTTCCCCACACTTTAGTAACTGGAACATGTGCCCCAATTAGGCCAAGTGGACCCAATGGTGCTAGTGACTAAAAATAGACTGGATGGACTCCCGATTGAGACATGACTCCTGATTTAGACATATGACCAAATTGGACAAGGGATGATTAATAATCCTAACACTGCCAATGACATTGCAAGGGAAATTTGCATATTTTTATCTAAGTCTAAGAGATTAAATTTTGATTGCTTTATAATTTTCATCCTGTCATGATGATCTGTAAGCCACAACTAAAAGTTTGTGTGTAATGTTATGTTCAATTCTTTAATTGATCATCATTTCCCAAGAATAGAAAATTCATACAGTCGTTTTTTCCAAAATGAACAGGTAATCGCCGTGTGGAGAATTAAGATCGATTGTAGTGAATATAATGAAGACGATGTCCTGAGTGCTATTTATACGAAGAGGTTGAAAATATTTGATATTGAAGATTCACTCCTACAACACATTTTGAATAAGTAGCATTTCTAAAAAAGTGGTTAACATTTTCCAAATTTAATTTAATTTATGAACTCCAAAGAATATATGTTATTTAGTTCATGGTACTTTTTTGTAGATGCATACGTTTATTCCAATTCAGTTATAAAAGTTTGTTTTTAATTCCTTTTGTTGAAGCATGTTTCTGAATCTGCATTCAGTAACATGCCAATATTGATCTTGTATATGCATAGATCTGTCTCTACTTATGGGTTTATGTTAACTCGTTTTTTTCATTATAAGAGTAATTACTCTTTTTTTTTGTAAAATCAAATTATTTAATTCCAAGAACATACTATGTTAAATCTGTTGATGTATATGTAACTTCGGAATGTATTCTTCTATGTATCTTATGTATTGTAACCCGATGTTTATTTCGGGATGTTTCTATTATGTATTTGAGTCATGTGGTCATGCCCCGATGTTCCGATCGGGAGGATTATAATGTAATCAAGTCATGTCAAGTCATTAGGTAAGTCCCCACAGTTTAAGGGGCACTTGAGTTATTATACACTAATTAAGGTGTAGGCTCGAGTATTAATTATTAGGTTGAGTGCACTTCAAGTCAACGGAAGAATATAAATAGAGAGTGTGTGTCTCTCTATTTATCACTTGTTACTTAGCTCTCTTGCTCTCTCAAGTGTGGCGCACTTTTGGAGAAGGAAATTCTTGTGCTAGACAGAAGACAGAAGGCTGCTATTGTGAAGGGAGGTCATCTTACTATTTTGGGTTCACATCTTGTGGTGATACTATCTTAGAGGAAGTTGAGGGGTTTTCTCCATTTATGGTTTCCCCTCCTAAAAGCTTTGTGTCTCTTGTCTCTTGTGATGTGCTTATGTTATTGCTGTGCTTGTTATTCTCTCAGTGAAAAGATCCTAACATAATGCTAGCTTAAAAGTTGAAAAACTAACAAAATCATTTCGTATTGCATTTCATCTTTTAATGTTTGATTGCAATTCCGATAGGATTTTTTTCGCTGTAGGTATCAAAGAACAACTGTAATTTATTCAGGTTAATATGTTAATCTTATTAAAGACCATGATTGTTACATTCACATTTGAAATGTCTTTTGTGAAATGTGTTTTATCTGATCATTATGTGTTTCTTGTGCTCCAATCAAATATGCACATCTATTTGTAAGTCAGATTGCATGAATTTCTGAAAGCAGAGGATTCAAAAACAACTTTACAATTCGGAAAGGGAAAGGGCCAGTGGCATTTCGAAGGACGAGGATACAATGTTCATGTACCCGAACTCCCTATGTTGGCCTTAAATGTTTCCAACACCATCTTTTCTACTGAATCCTACATGTGATTATTATTGTTCATTTTGTACTTTGATTTGTATCAAACATGTTTTTCCTTTTTATAGTTGTTACGACATCAATCATAACAACACATTAAAGTCTTGTTTTTGATGAGATTAGTTTCTACCATGCCATGCCAAACTCTAATGTGATGTTCATTGTAAAGGCCAATTGTCTTTGCTCTATTTTTGAAAGGCAAATAGACATGTCTAAAATATGTTATGACATCCCATGCCAAACTGTAATTTGATGTTAATTATAAGGCCCAACTGGCATAGGTCTCTTTTTGAAAATCAAAGAGACATGTCTTGTATATGCTATTATATCTCATACTTGCTATTTTGTAAAAGTGTTAAGTTCAATAAACTTGTTATACATTGTGATTTGGACTATTCTCTATCATATTGAGAAATTGTAGTGTTCCATTTATCAATATAATGTTGTTTGAATGAGATAGTTATAAACGCCTTTTTTCGTAATAAGTATATAAAAAATGTGATTATTAGCTATGAGCTTGGGGGCTATGTTTCCTCTTTCATTTTTAAATAATATGATGCAGGTTTTAGATGTAGCTTGATTACGGAATGCCATAATGGCTCTCCCTTCCCATTTCAAGTTGATTGCTTATCTTTAGGCAAGTCACTATTGGGTTTTATAACCAATCCTTCCTATATAAGTGTAGCTTAATACTTGTTCCTTCAATATAAAGTTATAGATATATCTTCTACCTATAATCTTAATATTTAGAGTGTTTTCACATTTTTAATCTTTTAAGCCTTTTACCCACCTTTTTTTTTAATTTCTATGAATCTTCTTTTCATGTCAAAATTTATTGACTAGTCTTCTTGGATATGATCATGCTTGTTTCTCACTTTCCATATGTTGGTCCTCTTGGGATTCCTATGCCCCTATTGATGCAAATGATAGTAATTATACAAATTAATTGAGAATATATTTGTCAGAATGCTGATTCTTATAACGAATAGGTTTGTATTTTTCAACTTACTTTTCAGGCGAAAAAAAATGTATTTTTATTTCATAGCAAGACAAATTACATTCCAAAAAAGTATGAATATCTCCTTCATCTATAAAGATAAAAATTCACAACAAAGGGTTCTAAGGTTCTCATTGTTGTTCTCTAACCAGTCCATGATGTAATACATCATGGTCATAAATTCAAGAAGTTTCTTAAACAACAAAAGGAAAAAAACCCACTACAATCCTTCATCTTCATACTATATTCATTTCAATAAGGCATCTAGTTGATGACTTTATACCCTGCCTATCATATGAGTCCAATTGATATCTACCCAGAGGTAAGTCCAATCCCTCTTTAGATAACTGATCAACAGGGGTTTCATAACTAGGAAGTAGAAGTTTCATCCTTACAAGTTCTTTTTTTAGAGGTGTGACAGTACTTGGAGGTTACTGGATTAGTTTAACATAGTTTAAATTTGTCACGTCTATAGGGAGCTTAACTTTTTCCTGACAATTTGTTAAAGTCTGATTTGAGATTTCCTGATGGCATCCATGTTTTCGAGGAATACAAGGATTTTATTTTGTGTAGCTTGGGATCTTATCAATTTTACTAGATCACAGATTTCTAGCTTTTATTTTATTTTTTTGTAATTTCCAGCCGCTTAGGCGTTTACACAGTTACATTTTTTGTTTTGAGTCAGTTTCTTTTTGTTATTAATGGGAAGATATAAAGCATCATAGTACTCTTAGTACATTGGCATGCACACTACAATCTCTAATCACCTTGTGCGTATCAAGTTGCACAACTATGGTAACTTTGATTCCACCTTGAGTAACAAGCTACAAGTTTTTTTCTTTGGAAAAAAATGATCAACAATCGAATTAACATCACAAGGTGTGTTGGTATCTAACTTGAAATACAGAGTTATATAAATCCAAAATATGTCGAGCCATATTTAGAAGATCAATATTTCTTAACCTAAGTCTCGCTATAATGACTAAAAGTGAATCACCATAGATATTAGCTAGTCAAATATTATGAGTAGAGGCTAACCTCAGGATGGAGAGTAATGCAAGAAATTCAACCCAAATATTCATCCTTGGATTTTCATTAGTCTTGAACATATGATATCGATCAAGCAAAGAATATATCACAAAACCCAACCCACAGATTGATTGTTGTCCTTGACAGACCCCATCAAAATATGCCCATGGGGCATGTTGATCTATATCCACGTTGCAAGCTAAATGGAAAACACGTGTGACAACATAATCCACATAATGCTTAAAAATATTGAGAACTTGGATGACAATCACCTCATGCAGAAGCAAGTTGACTTAAAAAATGGCCACATTGCATTCCAAATACACCAAGTAATAACCAATGAGAGGGAACAATAATTTTTCAATGAGATACAAGAAAACCAATAATGCATACATCCCTCGATGTTATCCTCTTCCCACTTACCAAGTATGTTGAGTTCCCTAAATAGATATGACCACACCAATGCACAAAATCTACAATGGATGAAAAGGTGGGAAGAATCCTCATCGATTTCTTTACACAAATAACATAAAACTGACCCACTCCATTTCCTTTTTTGTAGAACATCCCATGTTAACAACTTCCCATTGAAAACCAACCACATATTCATACTAGATTTTGGTGGAGCATGTAGTTTCCATAAAATATTCCACCACCAAAGGACTAGGGGAGTTTGACTTTCCACTAGAGCTTGATAGCTACATTTGGCAGTATCGTTACCTCCTGATGAATCATAAATCCAGAATAGGTTGTTTGCATCATCCCAGATATTGATATGTGCAGTGTGAAGGGCATGGATGAACTTGTCTCATAATGATTTCCATTGGTTCGAGAAACCCAAGAGTTCATATGTTTACCAACCCCATTGGCAGATAGTGATAGTGGTCGAGTTTGCCAAATTTCCAAAGTGACCTCGACCTATTCCATAAAATATTTTACAATCCAGGCTAGTAAATAAATTCCCTTCTATAGCCCATAACTACATCAACCTCAATTCACACAGAGTTATCTTTCCCAAATTTCTAGGTAAGAAATGGTCTAATAACCATAAATGATAAGGTGAGGACCTTCCATTGATTGGAGACATCGACTATAGGTTTGGTCTCTAATAAAATACAATCCACACTGGATCCAGATTGAATATATTTATCAATAAAAATATCCTTCCATAGACTTGACTTCTTTATGCATTTCCAGAGGGATCAAACAACTAGATATTTCCCAAATAAAATCAAATCTTTGAGCACCCAACCCCCCCATTTTTTGGGCAGAGCATCCTGCTTCCAACTAGGAAGATGCATTCCTCGATATTCCTTAATACCTCTCCAAAGATAGTTAAAATGAATTTTACAAATGGAAATTAAGGTACCCTTCAGAATATATGCAAGAGAGTGTCACTATACTGGTATTGCCTCATGGTTGAATTTGATCAATACTAACCTACCCACACGAAAAAGAAACCTGTTGCACCATAACTATATCCTCTTCTTAGTATTTTGATGTATTTGATGGAATTTTGTTGTCTTTATGATTAGATAATAAGAGATGTTTTCATCATTGGTTTATGCCAATGGCACTACAGAATGTACTTTATATTTTTATTAATGGAAATACGTTTTTTTTTTTGGAAAAAAAGAAAAAAAGAAAAAAAGAATATCCTCTTCTCGATTATTCCAACTAACCATAGTCGGTCTGGTTTACAATAACTATTGGGCTTAATAATGAAACTAAGATATTTAATTCCCTCCTCTTTATCCCCTTGTATGCATTGTATCTATCTACATAATAGTTCCCAAACATGATCATCCAAAGAAAATGAGTATGTAATTGATTTATTCCTATTAATTTCCATACCAGTGCCAACACAATTGATATTAAGAATATATAGCACCCTATAAATTTCAACTTCAATTCGAAAACATAAGAGAATTATATCATCAACGAATAATAAATGATACAAAGAGTTATTCTTATCAAACATACCATTTTGGATGACCTTTTGTTGTTTGGCATCAACAAAGCATTGACTTAACCCTTCTACTACCATTAAAAATAAATAGGGTGAGAAGACACCCATGTTGAATACCATAGGAGGGTGAAATAAAGGACGAACTTCACCATTAATCAATATTGAACATATGAACAAAACTTATGTAGCCCATGATCCAATGAACCATGCTTAATGAGAACCCAACATGTAATAGCATCAGGTTCAAGTATTTCCATGAAACTGAATCATAAGCCTTCAAGAGATCAAACTTAATAACCAAATAGGGTGAGGAATGCTGCTTGATATGGTGTAAGATCTATTGAGTAAAGCCAATCGCCTCATGGATAGTTTTTCCCTTTAAAATGCCAAATTGTTCAGCAGATATGGCCTTAGCAAGAATTGAATTGATCTTAACAACTATAATCTTAGCAATGATTTTATACACCACATTATAGAATGAAATAATCTAGTAATCACTAATTTTTTTTATGGATGATCAGATTTTAGAATGAGGGCTAGGAATGTCAAATTGATGCTTCTAGACACCGTCCCACTTAGTCACACTTCTTTAGAAACCCTATCCATATCATCACCAATCCAGTAAAAAACATAAATGTAAAATTCAATGGTCCATTTGTCGAGACCAATGATTTTATCTCTATTGAAAGTATTCATCACCACCATAATCTCCTCTTTCATGACTTCCTTATTTATTTCCTCCTTGTCACCATTTGCCACAAATCTTGGATATTTACTGAGAATTTTCATAATCTCCCCATAAGGCAATGTTTGGGAGATTTATACAAACCTTTGAAGTGCAATTTGCTAAGATTCACAAGCTCATTGAAATAGTGAGATTCACTTTCATAGTCATCATGTAGAGACCATATTATGTTCTTGTATTTCCAGAAATTAGCCAAATGATGAACAATATTTGCATTATGGTCTCCACTAGCAATCCAGTGGCTCTGCTCTTAATGCAACACCTTTGTTCTTCCTTGTATAAAAGCTTAATATTCTATCTCTCCATATATTTAGTTCCTAGATGGATCCTTCATCTAATATAGCTCCACCAAAATTTCTTAAGATAATCTCAATCCTACTTTCAACTTCCTTGCTGCATTCCTCCTTCTTAATGAGTTGCTCAACCATCCATACACTTATAGAGTTCTTGATATTCTTTAATGCATGCATGAACTAAAACAATTCGATTGAGGAATATTTGAATCAAAACATTTCCACTGACTATTGATAGTCTCATAGAAGTCATCATCTTTAAGCCACTATGGTTTAAATTTAAAAGGAGATTTCAGCTTGGTAATATCCGCTTCTATTTCTAAGAACAACACAAAATTATCAAAGAATTTCTGCTTTTTAGTCCTAATATGTACATGTTGATATGGTTGCATAAATATTCATTCCAAAAGAATCTATCGAGGCGCCTAAAATGGACTCATTCCTTGCCGGGTTGTAAACCCAAATCGACCCAATTGACACTGGAGAAACATCTACCATATTTGACTTCTCCAACAAAGCCAATAAATACAGATGAAGTGGGTTTGTCCAAGCACCATAACCCCAAATTGTAGCTCTGATAAGAGTAAAATTTAAATCCCCTACACAAACAAGGTTAGATTTCATCGAGCGCGAAGAATTAAAAATGGAGTCTCATAAATTAACCTTGCCACTATATGGTCTATATATATTTAATAGGGAAAAATATTTGCGTAGACCACGACATTCAACTTCAATAAACAGTACAGTTACAATGGAAAAGGCATTAATTAGTCAAATGATATTCTTCCACCTAATTAGAAATCTCCCCGAATTCATGACCGAGTCAATGGCAAGAAATTCCCACTTCAGAAAACTAATTTCAAAGTAAAATATACATATGAGCTAGGAGTCGTGGGTTCAGAACCCTCCTGCATCGAGCTAGGCCCTTTAATACATTACAATACCAAATATCCTTGATAACTAGGAGAAATATTTCCACCCAACTCCCGATCAAGTTTTGATTTGGGACCCATTTTCTCAGAAATCTAGGCACCGAATATTCGACTACAACATGCCCAATAGAATGGCATATGCCACACTTAAATGAGAAGTTGAAATAATATAAATCCCAAGTATATTTTCGACCAACCATCACTAGATCAATAGATTCATAGAGACCATCCCTTAGGTGCATTTCCATAAGGACCTTGGAAACCATCCTTTGAGGGATATCCAAAAAACTACCATCCACCATTAGGGCTTTACCAAGTCTATTGTCGATAGCCATAATGCTAGCCACAAACCACCATTTTAGTGTTAACCCTGACAACTTAATTTATATGGAAAATTTTTGAAGGACTACTTCTTTAGGATCAAATAATGGATACCACAGTTCAAGTTGTAAAAAAGCCACAAACCAAAACACAAATTGTTTCAATATTAAATCTGCATATTTTCTCCTTGAAAATAAAACCTAACCATCCTCTAATTAGTGTATGGTAGGTCGTACCATACCCAAGCAACAAATTCAATTGAACATCCACCCACACTCCCAATGACGTCGTCTATGTTTGTTCTCCCATTAATTTCCCAACCAATGACCTACCTTCTATCTCCATGATCTCAGATATTCCAACATTAACCCCAACGACCAATACAATATCAGAACCTTTGGACTTGAGTTCCTTACAACGTTTTCGCTTGGACTCATTAGTATTGTCCACTTTTCAACCATCACCACTTATCCCTCTTGATGTTTTCACTCTAATTAGTCATCCCCTCTTCAAAACCATAGTAGCTTAGTCCTAACTATGAACCTTCTGCACCAGTTGAAGGGAGAGGTGGGAAGGTAGCTAGATCCATAAATAAATTTGCGTTATACAGAGCATTGTCTGCTAATTGTTGCGAAATAAAGGAGCCTCGATGGATCCCATGTGGGAGTGAATCCCCACACAAATATAATAAAGGGTAAGTACTCTAGATGTCAAGCCTAGAATGTCCAATTCAATCCCTTGAGAAATAGATGGATCCTCCACCTTGTCAACCGTCATTGGCTCACTACCCAAGCCTACATTTGGACACAATTTGAGATGAGATCAAAAATATATGGGCACAAGTATTGTACAAAGACGTGCACTTCTGAGATGGCATCATCATAATAATCCACAAGAATATTGTCAACATATTCCAATACCCCCCCAACGAGATCTCGACCATAAGGGATTAGAATTCTGCACTGAAAACCCTATATTTCCTTCCACCATCGTTCAAAATCATAGACCATTGATGATATTTTATTATTTATAGATTGCATATATTGATGATATCTTGTTGTTTCTAAATTGTATAGAAGTATATGTTAATTTTGATTATTTTTAAAATCAATTTTTAGTTGTTGTGGATTCAAAAAGGGAGAAGTTCATAAATTAGTCACTTTGTTTCCTTATAACATTGTAGATTTCCAAACAAGACTAAAGCACTTGGGATTCATTATAAGGATTTATATCTATAGAAAACAAAAATGGGGTTGGATAATTGAAAGGATTGAAAGTATAATTTTTTATTGGTATAACAAATGACTTACAAAGGGCGGGGTATTAACTCTAGTTGAGTCCTTTTTGGAAGTAAATCTAGTGTGTTGGCATACTATTGCTTTCATTTCAAAAAGAGTCTTGGAACGGTTCATATATGTGTGTTTCTGTTTCTTATGGAAATGAGGCATGACACTTCATTGATTCATCTAACTAAATGGCTAGATATAGCTAAAATCCAAATGATACGGGAAAATGGTATTTAAAGCACATGCATCAATTTGAGAAATCTCTTGTAGCAAAGAGTTTGTAGAATTTATTTACAAAAGATATTTTATGGAAGATAGCGTAAGCATGTAGTTTGAGGCACATATATGGATTGGATTAGGAAAAGCAATAAAAATGTGTCAAATCAATGGAAGGCTCAAGTCTTGGCATTCCCTATTATTGAAATCTATTTTCCTTAAGAGGGTTGGAAGTGTGGATCAAGTAAGACTAGGAGTTGACTTTATTTTGGTATGTGAGAATGCAGAAATATTACCTCCATAGGACATGAGCATTTACAAGGAAAATGGTCGTCTCATCAAAACTCAAGCAAAATATATTATAACCTCTATTTGGTCATAGGGTTAGACAACAATAAAGTCACTAGAGTAGAGGGGAATATAAAAGATAAGTAGAACATGCTGATGTCTAAGTTAAAAAGGCATTGCATAAGAATCAAAGATGAAGCATGTACATTAGTTGTGTGCAAGAAAAGGTATCATGGATTTATTCTACAAGTGTTGAGTACAAATTCATGATATTTGGTGATGTACAACAAGAGTCACAGTTGTGGTAAAAAACTGAAAAATGAAAGCTCCTAAAAAACATGGTTTTCTTATGGTTGGAACTTACAAGTAGGGATTAGATTTGGGATACGATTCAGAAAAAAGGGAAAAAGTGGGATGCGTATTTATTACTTATGTAGGGAAGCAACAAAAGAGATTAGACATCTAATGATCCATTGTACATATGCAAGGAAATTATAGAATGTTGTTGAGAAGATCATCAGTGTTCTAAGTATGACATCAACATCCCTATCATGATGAAAGGAGAAATAGATCCATCCTTTTGTTAGAATGTTCACGTGGAGAACCTCCTGTAATAAACAATGAGAATGCACAATATAACAAAAATATTGGAGCACAAAAGATATTTTATTGATCGTGGGCCACTTCGAGGGGGCAACCTCCTTTGAGCAAGTATTGGTAGGAAGTATTGTAGGAAGAATGGTAGGAAGTATTGTAGTATGGTAGGAAGTATTGTACCATTTGAGATGCAGATGCAGTATGGTAGGAAGTATGGTACCACCTCATTTGAGATGCAGTATGGTAGGAAGTATTGTACCACCATTTAGCGAGAGGGAGCCACTTTGCCCACAGATGTTGTGCTTCAGAGGTGAAACAATGAAGATAAGTTTCCCAATAGTTGTTAATGACTTCATTCAGACCATCTATTGGTGGGTGATAAACTGAACTCATATTCAGTTTGGTGCCAGTAAGGAGAAAATGACTTGTGAAAGGTGCATTGTAGTCTGAGACAATAGAAGAAGGTATTCCATGAAGAAGGAATATCTTGTCCATGAAAATTTGTGCGATTGAGGAGGTGGTATATGGAGGTCCAAGAGCACAAAAATGATGATATTTGGAGAGCCGATCAACCACAACCAAGATTATGGTCTTACCTCCATATTTAGGGAGCCCTTGAATGAAATCCATCAAACTATATGGCCAAATCCTTGCAGGGATGGGCAAAGGTTCGAGCAATTTGGAAAGGAGTGTAGTTTCACCTTGGTGGCGCTGACAAGGAGCACATTCAGAAACCATCTGTTGAATTTCTCGTTTCATTCCCTTCCAAAAGAAGTGACATTGTGCCCTCTCATATGTTTTCATGAACCTAGAGTGCCCTGCCGATGGAGAAGCATGGAGTTCATAAAAGACTGCATGTTTAATATCTGTGCTCTGGGG
>LPNX010240277.1:63928-84095 GCA_001517045.1 Pseudotsuga menziesii
ACAAGATCCATCCCAAGAGAAATGCGGTACCATAGAAGAGTTACTAGCCAACGGTTGGATGATTTCAGATAATGAGGAGTCATTGACATAGTCTTGCTGAACATAGTGTAACCAAGTTGGAATATGCATAACAATAGCTGAAAGAGAGACAGGGGTATCAAATGTGCAGGAAAGAGTATCCACCACAAGACTGTCCTTAGCCTTCTTGTAATTGATCTCATAGTCATAACCCCTGAGTTTGCTAAACCATTTCTATTGTGTTGGGGATGAGACCCGTTGTTCCAGGAAATATTTCAGACTCTGGTGATTAGTCTTGATGCAGCAAGGATTCCCTAAGAGGTATGGCCACCACTTCTGTACTCCGTGCAAAATAGTCATCATTTCTTTCTCATATGCGAAGGTGGATAAATTCTTTCTAGGAAGGGATTTACTGGTAAATGCCATGGGATGTTCATCTTGAAAGAGGAAAACACCAAGTCCATTGTCGCAAGCATCACTCTCAAGAGTGAAGGGATTGGAAAAATCAGGCATCTGAAGGGTGCCTCAAAATGAAAGATCCAAGGGAGTATTTGAGACTGTCGAAGGTTGCATCTAAATGAAATGGAGCTAAGTGATGACACCATGTGAATTCTTCTTAAGGATTGTTTCCATGCAATGTGAACTAATGATGCTGAGAGACTCTGGTTGTAAGCCATTAAATGTGTGTTTTTTCCCATTGACTAAAAAATGCATCCATAGTTCAGCAAAATCCCATAAGATGGGTCCAAGTGTGCGCAACCATTGAGTGCCCGAAATCATAGAACAACCTCCTAGGGGTATGGCAAACATGTTAGAGCACAAGTTATAATCTCCAATAGAGATACACACATTGCGACACTTTCCTTTGCAAGGCAAGGTGCTCCCATTGGCAACCATGACTTTAAAGCTGGAGAAAGGATGGACAAAACAATCAACTTGTTTAGCAATCTAAGGGTCAATAGGCGGCTGCGGAATGTCAACCTGATCATCTACTAGATCCTGAGCAGCGTCACAAATTTCAAGTGCAGGCGGAGAAGCGACATCCAAGAAATAGGGCTTGTGTTTAGTACATCAATGTCCCTGGGTGAATTGATCATCACAATTATAACAAAGTCCCTTTTCCCTATGTGCCCCATCTCGGCTTCAGACAAATGCTTGATAGGAGTGGTTCTAGGAGTCGGAGGGATTGGATGTATTTGGGGAACCATATTTTTAAATGGAACAAAAGTGGATTTGGGGCATTGCCGATCCCTAATCTTGTCCTCCGCCAACTTAGCCAACCCTAGGATTTCCATCATTGTGTTGGGACAGAACATTGTAACGTCATATTGGATTGTATCCTTAAGACCATTGATAAAACAACTATTGTAGAATGCATCAGAAAATGCTTCTATGTGCTTGACTAAGTTATCAAATTTTGTTTGATACTCTCTCACAGTGCCAGTCTGGTGAATTTTGGTGAGTGCTCCTGTGAATACATCAAAACCACTAGGGCCAAATCGGTGCAAAAGGAGTTGACAAAAATTTGTCCATTGGGGCTCTTCATGATCCTTGATGTACCAACAGAACCATTGAAGGGCTTCATGTTCCAAATGAAATGATGCAAGTGGGACTTTGGTGACATCAAAAGTGTTATGCATAGTAAAGTATTGTTTGGCCTTGTGTATTCATCCACTTAGATAATCACCATTGAAGTGATGTAATTCAATCTTCGGCCCACAAAAGTTGCTGGAAGCAGAGAACACAGTGCCTGGAGAAGACTCAGGCTGTTGTCGGTTGCCCATGGCTGAATACTGAAGATGGAGGTCGAGAAATCTTTGATCCAGATCTTCGAGTTTGGTCTTGAGGGTGACAAGTTCTTCTTCCATTTGTCTATTTACTCCTACGCGGGGGACAACCATAAGCAAGTTTTTTTTTTTAAATTTATCGAAAATGGGTGGAAAAACAAAAACAAAGAGGGTTTTAGAAAAGGAAAATTTTGAGTTGGGAAAAACGCGAGTGGGTAACTAGGTTGTGAACACTTTCTGAGGGACAAGGAAACAAAAAATGTGAATTTTAGAAGCGGGGTGAAAGAAGGAGATGTAATTTCGGGCTTCGGGAAGTGGACTTGAGATAGGGTCCTCAATGAATGAAATATGTAGAATGCAATGACAAGGGTTACAATGAATTTTTGAAGGAAACAGAGCTAAATCAAGGAATATATGGCTGAAGATTTTTTTTTTGAAGAAATGATATGTGGTGGTGCTAGAAAGCTGTGCTTTATCAACTTGAATTGGAGTAAATGATCTGTGACAATTCTGGAATTCTGCGTGTTATCAACTGTAAATAGATATGGACCCCGAGTATATTCGACTTCCTAATGGTTCAAAGGTAGTTACTCGGCCACCAAGGTTGTCTCAGGCTTGAGTATTGGGGCAGTACCCCTCACTTCATGGCGCAGGTAAAACTGCTAACTGCTTGGCAAAAAACGATAGCTCTTTGGTTTTCCTCATGGATGGGAATCTAGTCAATCTGGTGGGGGTCGTTTCCCTTTCCGCTTGGCAAGTCCTCTCAATGGCCAACTACTTTGGGGTTCCTGTGGTACTCCTCACAATGAGTTTTAGGGCTATGCCCAAGTACTTCCCACTGTTAAGAAGATAGGGTTTATTTCCTGATCCGAATGAAAAATACTACTGCAAGAAGAAGAAATACTGCAATAATCACAGTGCCAGAAAAAATGTGGCAGAAGTTCCACCCAATGCTCAAAAACCCGTAATTAGAGCTAGGGTTTTGAGACGAAAACTTTTAAAATGAGCATAAACCAATCTATATTGCTCAGAATCACTATTATAGTCTGTTTTTGGAACTGGAACAACCACTCTACTTCTACCCATGAAATCAGAATAGAAATCTGGGCACCCGGTCCAAAGATTTTCGCTTTGCAATTTCCACGGCCATCACTGAAATTATGAAAAATTGCTGATTTTAAATCCGCGATATCTCCACTTTTAGAATTCCAAATGAGATGCTTTTTTTTTTGAAACTACGTATTTTGGAAAGAGGAATTCAGATATACAACTTATTTTTCTTGAATCTACACATAAAGTTTCAAAAATGGATGTGAAATTCGCCGCCCAATTTTGCCCATTTTTTTTTACAAAAAATAATAATTTCCCACTTGTGCTAAGGAAAGTGCTCTGATACCAGATGTGGAGAAACTCCAGCAATAAACAATGATAATGCATGATATAACATAAATATTGGAGCACAAAATATATTTTATTGATCGCGGGCCACTTTGAGGGGGCAACCTCCTTTGAACAAGCTCAATACAAAATAACTCTTCGATGCTTTCATTAGCCTCAACACATACTTATATACTAAGTCTAATGTAAACAACTATTACCCCCCATGAATGTGGGATAATGCAACATAATAACTAGACAACTTAACAATTATTACTTACTCTCCATGAATGTGAGATAATACAACATATTGATGGGACGACTTACAAAGCATATGCGTCTGATAAAATATACTAACAAAATAAAGAGGAGGGTTGACACGGGTTCTTAATAGTTCAATGAGAGACCATGACCAACAACTAGGATCCCATACTTTTACAACCATTCATTTAAAGTTTCCATAGTTATGTGCATGTTAAAAATCTCCCAATTAGTGTTTACTCGACATATACATGATAGAATTGACCCTATTATCTTCATCGACCATCATTTTATCTCTTTCCAATATTTACTTTATGACTCTTTATCCCTCTTGACGACTAATAATTCCCACCTTTGGATGAACCCTTGACACCTCAAGCTTCCTCCCCACAAAACTATCCAAATCCAAATAATAACCCACAAAACAAGAACCTTGGACAACCTTCTCTTCCCCTAATACACCTACACCATTCAATGCTTCGATAATATTCTTTCTTTATTTGCATCGATGAATGTATTATGGATTCCTTATTCGAAGAAATTCCTGGAATCTCATTTGAAGTGTTGGGAGCATTAATTCTTTTTGCATTGGACCTCAAAAGCCCATTCCCAACCACACAAACTTTCACCTTCAAGCTAGTGCCAGTACAATCAATGTTATATCCCACGAGGATATTTGTTAGTGCTTTTGACATGCCAATAACACCCACTTTCTCCGTTATTTATAATGTTTTAAATATATGAATGAATGACCCCCTCTAATACTCATAGTTCTAGCCACTAGTAAAACCTTCACAACCACCAATAATATAACAACCTCTAGAGTATTGAAAATCATTCTATCCTTCAATGGGGTCCTCACTATATTCCATGAGTCAAATCTCCTCCTTGCACCCATCTAGGGTTTCTCCAATCCACATCCCTCTAGTCGATCACCACCCTTGTTTGTGTGTGTGTGTTCTAGAAAAGGCATGGACAAATGACATATTACTTGACTCTTATGTTGCATAAAACCAAGAATCACTAAGTTTTTTTTCTATTGCTTTCTAATTTAATTATTTTAAATAAGGAAACATCATAATACCTTGGTGTTCATTGGATATATGTTCAGTGTTCTTATATTTTGTTTCCATGTGTTGCAGCTTCACTTGCTTTATCATTGTTTGTATAGTCTTCCTTCCTGATTTGTTGCTTATTTATTCGATTACAGATATTGTGGGACAAAGCCATATATTGTGAACATACATGTATGCACTCTTCTCCATAGATTGAATGGTTCCTTTGGTGTCTTGGCGATCAAGGTCTAAGTGGTTATATGTAGTCTACACTCATCACAACTTGGTATAAGAATATAGTATTATGACTAAGCATAACAGTTGTGGGTAAAGTCAATTAGTAGTAGTTCCCAAGGTTAGTAGTGGATGGTAGGATATCTCATATATAAGTAGTCTCCCCACCCAACAAAGAAAATAGATATGGCAAGTCTCTCTCACTAATACCAAACGAAGATTTATTCTTCTATGTAACTTGAAAGTATTTAGTATCATAGGAAGTGATTGTTTGAATTATTGTGCCATTGATATTCAAGAAATGAGTGCAATTATATTGTCTTATTAAGTAGTATAAAGGAATGAATAATACACACTTAACAAGACAAATTTCACATGAAACATATAAGTATTGGTCAATATAATTACAGTATAAACTTCATTAATCTTAGCGGTATACAACATTGTTACATAAAGGAGAATTCGAATCACGTGGATAGGATTCAAATCCACGAAGTCAATATGATTGCATGGCTAACTAGAAGTGTCTAAATAGCTATCGGAGTTCACTATATCAACTCCAATTGTTTAATTCAGTCACTCAATCAGTTATAATCAATTAAACTAGTCTAACTGATGTGGTAGGTGAGAAGTAGGTGAGAATAGGCACCTTCTCACATGCAGCCATGCAAGATTGGTGCTAACTGAATTGGAGGACATCTAATTGAATATAATCAGAGCATAACTTATCTTGACTAGTCACCAACTACCAACAACTGAAGGAGGTTGGTGCCGACACTCCTAGTGGCTTCCTAAATTGTAGGGATTGGTCTAGGAGGCACATAAACTGATGCATGAAGGTGCAGTCAGTTGAAGTTAGCCTCTATTTGTGTTCCCCACACTCTAATGACTGCTACAGATGGTCCCATTATGCCAAGTGGACCCAATATAACTAAATCACTCCTAGGTTAGGAATATAAAATCTAATAGACCAGTTTGGAAAAGGGAGGATTATTATCCTAACAGTGATGTCCACCATAAACATGAGGGGGTCACCTCTCCACAAGTCATACTAATGTCTCAAACGATATGGCACTTCTGAGATGGGTTCCGATTCTGAGCTTGAGGTCATAGAGCCCACTTATGAGCCATTATGGTCTCCAAGCCCATTATATTGACGACCCAGTTTCCCAATAATTCCACTTTCTAAATAAAAGAGTTGAAGCATTATTTGGGGGAAATCAAGAGATTTTTTATAGGACTTTCCTTGATAATTTCCTTTATTTAACCTCTATACATGGGAGTCTTACTGGAACTATACTCCTTTGATTTCATTTTCTTTATGCATATATGAAAGGTCATTGTCACATACACAATGACCTCACAATGACTTTGGGGCCACATGGTACCAAAATAAATTACAAATTTTACCACTTATAACCCAATTTCATTTTTCATAATTTATCATTAAATTTATTGTGAAAATTAAATGTATGGTTTCCCAAAGTAAACATATGCATGCACTAAAACGTACAAGCAAATTCTAGCATGAATGCATTGATGCCATGCCATGAAATCCATGCAATTAGATAATCACATAAATTTTAATTAAGCAATATGCATAACATAAATATATACATGGCATTTCATACATAGTTAGAAACTTACCTTAAAATATCCTCCAACTTAAGTAGACCAAGGATGTTCCTCCCAACCATAGGAACTATGTTATACCAATTATCTCTATAACAAAAGTCGACCCCAATCTAGGGCTATCAATCAACAAGAAGTAAAACTCATCTCAATACCCCAACAAAATCACAAGTTTCAAACTCCCTCCACACCTATCCCAATATGCTAGCACTCCTCCCTATAAACCTACACAACCCAAGGAACTGGGTACCCTTCTCTGAGTTAGCATCCCCCCTATAAATTTCCAATTCCCTTATAGGGATCCAGCATAGGCCGAATAGGGACTCTTTGTGATGGAACTCTATAGAACTTAGATATAGGATATGTTCTTTCTCAAGGGAACACAATTCCCTGCCACTAGTATCCTAAGGTAAAATGCATTTGCAACTTTGCAATTTTGATTGTCCTCTAGTACAGTTCCAGGTTATGTTAAAAAATGTTGGCTCAATGATGATAGAATGATTAAATGAACTAGTTCTCAATATTTTTTATGCATGCTTAGAATTAGACAAGTGACATGCATTGATGATGAGAACTAGACAAATGGCATACAGAATTGATCACTTTTCCCCCTTCTAATCGCAATGTTATGTTAGTTAACTCAATGCTATGGCTAATGTACTTTATTAAAGAGGGATTTATAAAACTTACGATAAAATAAATAATTACTTGAAATTATAAGTCAATAGGGTCATCTCCCCCCTAAACCCCTTCTCACTTTCCCCTCTTGTGGAATCATAGCCCCATATATTTTCTCCATCCTTCTTTCTCTGTAGTATTCATGGTTTTTATGCTAAACATAAAATTTACTTAATTACATAATCTTGGCCATACTAGACCATTTATGCATTCCTTCTAGCCATTTCATCATTATATGCATATTTTCATCATTACATGATGGGGTAAAATATAGGGTGTTACATTCCCCCCCCCCCCTTAATTTATGCATCATCCTCGATGCATTTAAGTACTATTTACATATACAAAATTTCAAAACAACTGTGGGTACGCCTCCCGCATAGCTTCCTTAGCTCCCATGTTGCTTCTTCAAGGTTATAATGGGTCCAATGGACCTTTTCCAGCCTTATGGTCTTGTTCCCGAACAATGTGATTTTCTTTTCTAGGACGCGCACTGGTAGTACCATAATATCTCCTTCCAGTTCCACCTGAACCAAATCCTAATCAAGAATGTGATTAGGATTAGGCACATACTTTTTCAATAATGACACATGAAACAAGTTATGTACTTTTATGCAAGCAAGCAATGCAAGATCATATGCAACATGTCCTATCCTAGCTAATATGTTAAATGACCCACATTATATGGGTGTGAGCTTAGGACATTCTGCAAGCTTTAGGTAACTCTTCTTTGGCCAGACTTTTAGATTCACATGTTCACCAAATCTAAAATCTCTTGCTACTCTTCCCTTGTCTACATAAATTTTCTTCCTATAGTGTTTTTTTTCAAATTCTACTTGATCTTAACCATTTTCTCTTCCATTTCTTAAAGAAATTATGGCCCAATTACCACTTTGTCTGTTGGATTATCCTAATTGATTGGATTACTTTATTTTTTACCATACAAGGCTTCAAATGGACTCATCTTTAAATATGCATGATATACAATATTATAAGTGAACTCCACCAAATAAAAGTAATCTTCCCACTTGGATGGTTGATCCATCATATACATTTTGAGCATATATTCAATAACCTATTTTACTCTCTCTACCTATTTTTTTGTGGGTGATATGTTGGACGCATATTTATATTTGTTCCAAATAATTTAAATATCCCTTTCCGAAATTTTGAAGTAAACTATGGATCTCTATCTGAAAAAATTGTTGTGGGTATTTTGTCTAAACTTGTAATTTCTTTCATATAAATTTATGTTATGTTAGTTGCCTTATGAGTTGACTTGATTGGAATGAAGTGAGAAACCTTTGTCAATTTGTCTACTACTACCATGATTGAATCATGTTGTCTTGTTGTCCTAGGCAATTTGGTCATGAAATCAATTGTTACCACATCCCATTTCCACTATTGTATTGGCAATGGCTGAAGAAATCCTACTGGATGTCCATGCTCCATATTTACTCTTTGACGTTCCATGCATATTGATAAATACCTAGAAATGTCTTTCTTCATTTATGACCAAAAGCACCGACTTCTCATTGTCGTACTAGTATTTTGATATCCATGATGTAATGCATATGGAACCTTGTGTGTCTCATCCATCAATAGCTTCCTCGATTCAACAGAACTAAGAACTCTAATTCTATTAATATTTATAATAATCCCATTATTTTCCAACCTGTATCCTTTATATTTCTACTGTACATTTTCCTGATGCCACTTTTGAGAAACCTTCTATGAATCTCCAACAATATCCAGCCTATCCCATAAAGGAACTTACCTTTGATACATTCTTGGGTGTAAGATATACCATATTGGATTTAATTTTCTCTGGGTCTACTGCTATCCCTTCTTCAAAGATAACATGTCTCAAATATTGAATCTACTTCTCATAAAAGGAACATTTACTCAGCTTATCACAAAGATGATGCCGTCTCAGCACTTGTAGAATACCAATCTCAAATGCTATTTACACTCCTCCTTTGATCTAGAATAGATAAGAATGCCATCCAAGAATACAATGAAAAACTTATCCAAATATTGTTTGAATATGCTATTCATAAAACACATAAAATTAGCCCGGTGCATTTGTTAATCCAAATGGCATCACTACAAACTCATAATGACCATATTGGGTTCTGAAGGCTATCTTGTCAATGTATTCCTCTTTTATGCTTACCTAATGGTAACCTGATATAAGTCTATTTTTGAGAAAATCATTTATCCTCTTACTTGATCAAACAAATCAGCAATTCTAGGAAGATGATTTTTATTCTTCACAGTGACCTCGTTCAACAACTTAAAGTCAATGCATAACCTCAAAGTACCATCATTTTTCTTCACAAAAAGTATTGATGCTCCCCATGGAGACACACTTGGGTGTATATACCCCTTCTTCAATAATTCTTCAAGTTGCATTTCTAACCATTTCAACTCAAGTGTGCTCATTCTATATGGCACTTTAGAACTGATTAAGCTTCGAGCATCAAATCAATGGAGAAGTCAATATATATTTTTTGGTGGAAACCCAGGTATTTCTTCAAACACATATGCAAATTCTAGTAATACTAGAAAGTCCTCTAAAATTGGAATTTTACTCTTCTCTAGATCTTCCACATGAGCTGCATATAACTAGAACCCCTTCCTAAATAATATATTCAACAAAGATGAAATTTATCTTGTGGAAATAGGCCTTGGAATGCCTTAATTGTCTTTTGTTTTCCTTCTTCATCCAAACAAGTAAGGATTTTTTATGACAATTCAATACCACATGGTATGCATCTAACCATTCCATTCCAATAAGGACATCCTATGAAACCAATGTTATTATTATCAGATCCACAACACTATTAAGTCCATTCATGTCTAATGGATAATATTTTACCAACTCATTGATTTTCCTCTTTGTTTTGGTAGTCAAACGAACCATCCAAGATTTTTCATGCTTGCTTTTTTTAAATAAAATATTTTTACCAAATCAGGAGAAGTTTAGCTATGGATTGCTCCATAATAATTTAGAATTGCAATAGGTTGATTGGAAATCTTTCCTTTAACCTCAATCATGTTGGACTAGAAATATGCTTACCAATTGTCCAATGCTACATAAATTCTTGGGAAATTTCTGGCCACATATTCCACTATATTGACATCTTGTATGTTGTGCACTGTCCTCATTCTATCTATCCTTTGAGTAAATCCTTATAACATGATTTAATTCATATCCCCAACATTTAATTTGTTGATTTGTCCCTTTTCCTTGATAATTTTCCATCTTTGGTCTATTCCGAGTTCGATTGCTTTGTTGGAACAAATTTTGTTGATTCCTTAGGAATGGAGGTTTGAATCCTTTTGTCCTTTGTTTTTTCTTAACTTTCTTCTTATCTCTCCAAGGCTTATGAACATCTATGCTTTCTTTGTTCCAATCATACATGTGTTTGGCCTTTCTAATTTCCTCTTAGAGTCGTGGGTTCATCATACTGAATTTTTTCTTTGTAAGATGAAGGCAATCCTCTCAGGAACCTATGGATTTTTACCTTCTCTTCCTTAATGAACCCACCATGCCTCAGAAAATCCAAAAATATTTCTCTCATATTCCTCTATGCTCATGGCTCCCAACTTGAGCCTAAAGAACCTCTCTATTCTCCTCATAGTAATGTTCAGATAGGTACTTCTGCTGAAAGTAGTTTTTCAGCTGCTTCCATTAAACTCTCTTTTCATTGATATGCTTTACTTCAACTAACTGATCCCACCTCATGGAATCCTTCCACTTTAGGTTATAAATTTCAATTTTGGCTTCCATATTTGAATAATAATTATGCAATTGAATATATTTCTTCATCCCAAATAACCAAGCTTCAACATCTTCTCCCTTCTTGTTTTCACCATCAAACGTAGGGGGCTTGATCTTCTAGAGCTCCCTTTAAAACACTTCTTCCACAAGTATTATTTTATGATTCCTAACTGGAGACATTTACGGGCTACGTCTAGAATCCTCAATTGTATATGACCTACTGGATACATGAGGTGGTGAATAATGATGTCTATGACCCCTAGTAGCACTATTATAGTATTTGGATTTCCATGGGATATCTTATCTCAACTGTCCCTATCGTCTTTCTCATGAAATGAAATTGATCCAACTTGCATTTGTCTATGTAACAGGATTAAACTTTGCATGACTTGAGTGCTTAACTGATTTTGTTTTTCCTGGGATCTTAACATTCTTTCATTGTCTACTCTACAACTCCGCACCTCAATTTTCAAACTATTCATGGCCTCAACCATATATATTGGTTCATTGTTTCTTCTATACCCATTATACTTTGTTTCTTCATTTCCCACATTGATATTTGGACCTTTGACCTCTTCGTCATGACTATGTAGAATTTCATTGTCCTCCATTTTTGCTGCTTAATACTGCTATGAAATTTGATCTAGCTTATAAATAATGTAGACCTATATGTGCAATGTGTACAAATCATTAAATATGTTAAATTAAACCTTTTCTCAAATTCCATAAAAAATTCATACATACAAAAAAATTATGGAAAATACCCATTTGACATTTTTTTGTCAAATTAGGCTACATGCCCCTTTTCTATTAAATTTCTGAAAACATAAGAAGCACTTGTTCATAATCAGATTCACTCTACTTATTCTCCTATTGATAATTTGTCTAGTGACTATACTCACATTCATTTATGATACAATAACCGAAAGTTACATCTCTCTAAAATCACAATTTTTCCATATTTTACATTGTTCCTGTAGCTGCACTTATTATGAAGGACCAACTTCTGAGACTTGTTGAAGAAAATTTGTAAAGAACTAGAAACATTTTTGTATAGGTTGTTGATAACCTATAGTATTGTGAGTACCGAAACACTTACAACATTCAAATTTGATGCTCCATTCATATTTTACAAAATTATGGAACCATCAACTGTTAACTTCTACAATTCTTCCAGATTTGGAATTTTCACTGAAAATTGCTATCTCAAAAACTAAGCATTTATGAAATAATCATCTCTAAGAAAAGTTGTTTAGCTCAATGAGTAGGAAAAATGTTGAAATTATAAAATTTCCAGTTATGAGTTCTTGGATCACTTTTGCCTCCTCCAAATTTTCAAAAGTCAACCTTGCGTGCATCCAAATAGTGGATTTTGGCATTCTTTAACATCTCCATTTCACATGCTTTGGAATTTGACCAATTTCCACCCAATTTATTTTCGTGGCTAGAAAATATTGCACTATTAAATTTCCATCCTAATCTGGGCCCCTTTCTATCCTATGGGTGTTGGTTTTCAAAAAACCCTTATTTCCAATTTTTTGAAAAATTAGAGTGGAATAGGTTGATGTCCCTCTCTGACATTTATGTGGCATTTGTAAATGGAATTGGAATTCCTTTGTTTCATCCATATTTGATCAATTATGCTCTGTTATGGGAAAAATGATTTTTGGTGTCCATATTTTTATATATATAACTTTTCTAATTTTTTGCTGATGTGGCAGGGTGTTGGCGTGCCATGGCATGAATTAGATGATGTGTCAGTGGGTTCTTATGTGTCACCCAATGACTTAGCCATGTCACCCTCCATTAGCCTCCATATCACCATACCACCTATCATTTCGGTATTACTCAATCCACCCCACCAACAATGGTTTTGACAAAGGGCGGAAGGTGGTTTCAAACCTTGGCAAAAGTGGTATATAGAAGCTACCCTCACAAGCCGAAATGAACGAATGGGAAAAAATTCAACATGGTAGTTTTACATTTTAGTGTAGGTCAATTAGATTAAACTGTTCATACAAAAAAATTTATTGCCCTAAAATAAAATTCCCCCCTTTTTAAAAAATTGAATTTAAAAAAAAAAAATTTTCATAAAATTTTAATAAAAAACATTATTAAATTTTTTTAAACTTTTAATAAAAAAACATTATTAAAATTTTTATACTTTAAAAAAAACATTATAAAAAAACATTATTAAAAAACATTATAAAAAAAACATTATTAAAAACATTATTAAAAACATTATAAAAAACATTATTAAAATTTTTAAACTTTTAATAAGAAACNCTTATAGATTAAACTTTTCCCATGTTCACAAGCCAAAATCACTATTAGTCATCGATCTTACTACCATCCATCAATCTTATCTTCTTCGGTCTTTGCATTCTTTCACATGTGGTCATTTGTGCAACTCGACTAATGTGGTTGGTCCATGTCACATCCCTTCATCCATGTAGCATCTCCACATCACTTAGGATCCATGTGGCACCTCCACATCACACCATCCACATGGCACTTGTGGGGTCCACATAAAATTTTTCAAAAATTTCCAAACATTCAAATTTGCATGAAAATTACACACACACACATTTCAAAATTTTGAATAGGTGGCTCTATGAAATTTTATACATGGCATTTTCCTCATACTGGTAAATTTTCGCCAGTTAACAAAACTGAAAATCTTGACATTGAGGCAAATGTTTCCCTTTTTTAAGACTTGAATCTTCCATTCATGATTTTATTTATTACTAGCTTCCATGCTAGCTCTGAAAACTAAATATGAGCACTTCAAGCCAATGATTTCTAAAAGTAATCTTGTCAAACAATTTGCTTGCAAATTGTAGTCTTGCCCAAATTTTTCTAGTACTCATAAATTTTACCATAATTTCTCTTTGAATTTAACCCAATCATTCAAACACCCATTTAATAATTCAATTACCACTCTTAATTAAATAGTGGGGGAATAATGGTTCCCCCAATATTTTTCTCATGCAAATTTTGTCAAACAATTCTTGAGCAAACTGAAATTTTTCCTATGAATTCAATTCCACCCCATACATTCCCATTGTTGCAGTCTCTAGATCTGATATGACTTGCACATACCCAATTACCTCACCATGCCTTTGTGGCCACAAGGTAATGAAATAACTTACAACATTCACCCCATGACCCAATTTTATTTTTCATATTTTTTATTAAATTTATAGCGGAAATTAAATGTATGGTTTCCCAAACTAAACCTGTGCATATACTAAAATATACAGGAAAATTCTAGCATGAATGCACTCATACCATGCCATGAAATCCATTAATTAAATTATCACATAACATTAAGTTAATGAATGTGCATACCATAGATATATACATGGCATTTCATAAACAATTAGAAACTTATCTTAAAACATCCTCCATTTGATTGCAGACTGAGGACATTCCTCATAGCCGTAGGCACTCTATTATACCTTTTCTCTCTATAATAGAGGCCACCTCGAGTTATGGATATTAGCCTAAAAGAAGGAAAATTCAACTCAATACCCAACAAACTAACAGGTGACAAACCCCCTCAACAATTATCCCACTCCACTAGCACTCCTCCCCCATCAACCTACACAACCCAGGGAACATGGTTCCCTTCTCCGAGTTAACAGTCCCTTGGGTGATTCACAATTCCCTTCTAGGGCTATAGGCCGACCAAGGAATCTCCATGTCGAGAATCTAAGGAACTCAAACTGCAGGACAAGTTCTCTCATAAGGGAACTAAATTCCCTAACACTAGTATCCCAGGGTAAAATACATTCACAACCATGTAATTCTGATTGTCCTATGCTACAACTTTAGGCTATGGTACATAATGTTGGATCAATGATGCTAAGATGATTGAATGAGGTAGTTATCAATAATTTTTATTCATGTTGAGAACTAGCCAAATGACATGCACATGTGATAATAACTAGACAAGTGGCATACATGGGATTTGTCCCTTTTTTTCCCTTCTAATCCCAAGATTAGGTTAATTAACTCAACGTTATGGCAAATGTACTTTAGTAAAGAGGGATTTATAAAAATTAGAATAAAAGGAATAATGACTTGAACGTATAAGTCACCAAGGCCATCCCCCCCTTAAACCCCCTTTCCACTTTCCCCTCTTGTAGAATCATAGCCTCCCATCTCTTCTTTGTCCTTGTTTGTCCTTCTTTGTTTGCAATAGTCGTGGTTTTTATATCAAACATAGAATGTACATAATTACATCATCTTGGTCATACTAGACCATTTATGTCTGAATTATATCCAATTCAACTTTATATATATATTTACATCATTAAATGTTGGGGTAAAAATGGGGTGCTACAGTCAAGTTTCTTTGCTCCCCGATTGGTGCAATAGTTGGTAATTATTCTTTCAAAAATTTGTTCAGAGAGTAGAACATTTTGAGAATGCCTCTAAATGAACAGAAGGAGAGGATTCCACCAAATTTAGGAGCATCTAATAAGATGGCATGGAGATGACTTCTAGATGAGTCTCCATCGCTGTAAGCTAGCCATGAAGTGGAGTTGTAATAACTTGTCATGTGTTTTAGTTGTTTGGGCAACTTGATAAATTGGAAATGAAAAACCTTTTGGAAAATTGTAAGCATAGTAATGTGTTGCACTCCTCATACCTCGATGGTTCATATTTGGCTATTAATCACTTGATTATGATCTTGTGTGAGTGTATGTAGCTAGAGGAACATGAATTGACTATTTGAAAAAAAGGTTGGAGAAAGATTTCAAATTGAAATTGAATTTTAACCAACTTTTTTTTCTTTGATTAGTTAGTTAATTTGCATGGGTTGGTAAGTATTTTTCCATTCCAAGATTAACCACCTAGGAAAAGGTACTTATTTTAGATTCTCGTGCATGGGTTCTTGGCTCATTTCCCCATAGAGGAGGTGTATATAAACACGTCAGCTGATTAGTGCAATAGTGGAGTGTATTGGTATGAATAGAATGCATAACACAAAGCAATACTGAGTTGGAGAAGGGGGAAGTGAAGACCCTGACTCTAATTAGTAATTAAATATAGAATAGTTTCTCCTAATAAAGTAAATATATAGCATAATTTCTCCTAGCAAATTAAATAATAAGTTGGAATGCCTTACCCCACCCATGTACACTCCCTTTGTATGTTCCAATGGAGACTATTCTATTATGGTAAGAAAAATATTTAAATGCAATCTCCTATGAAATCCTGTGTCAATCGAAATCAAATATGAGGGGGGAAGTTACTAATTTATTGGTTAGTTGGCCCATGAAGTAGAATAGTAAGTGATATGGGACAGGTCTAAAAAAATTCACTAGTATTTTTTTTCACCAAATGCCAACCTCTCATAAGATCCCCCCAATCATTATATTGATCTCCCAAATCGACTATTCTAAACTCACCCTTTACAAGGCTCGCTTGAGTATATGGATATTGGATTTATGGCATTGTGATAACTTTCTCGATGAATCTATCCATCTATATTTGTTGATTAGTTGGGTTATAACTATATCTTTCAAATCATCTCTATACCGCCCCTTCCTAGTTGGATCTATATGATAATTGGTCACATTTCTTATCTTTAAGAAGCTACATGGGTGCAAAATAGATCATTTTATCCAGATAATTGTTGGTGATAGGTCATGTTGTCACATATATAGTAGCTGGGATAATTTTCTCCTGAGCAGTACTGAGCAGTTCTTTGAGCCAACCCTTTTCTATGAGATTAGCAGATGTGTAGCCACCAGTTGATGATATCCCACTTTTAGCAGATCCAAAGTATCCAGACTGACTAGTTCTATTCCATGAATGAGCCTCATGACCCCATATTCAATCACCGAGTTAGCCATTCCTTGATGACCTAGAGCAGAGATTGTTATACTTCCCATGATAGGTAGCAATAACAGTGCCTCCAGTGTTTTTCATATTGGTTTCAGATCCAGTGCAGGTATATGACCTAGGTGATATTATGGTCTGTGCATATGGATTTTGATGTTACTCCGTTACCTATTTTAGCAGTGAGGCTCAATTGATATTGATTATATGTTGGAAATAATTTATATCGGTTTACTTGGAATCTAAAGCATAAATGATCTAGTTGTTTTGATTGAGATATTATTTTGTATACTCATTGGCCTTGCCCTACTCCTAGTATGGATTTGGTCATTTCCCTTTAGGGACATAGATTTCTAGTCTTGGCATCAACTCCACTATCTCCATCCATCCGTTGCCTTCCCATGTTGATTGATTACCCTTGAATTGTAATTTGACTAGTAACATCTGGGATTCCCCCCACCTTCACCTCTATGCTGGAATAGGTCTCCATGTATAAAACTATGTCTCGGTGTTGGTTTATGTGATGTTTATCACAGGGAATGTCTACCTCTAGGTATTGAACACAAGTAGTCCTACCAAAGAAAGTGTTTTTAGGCACTAAGGCGTCATAGCTTAAAGTTATTCTAAATGGATGCCCTACCAACAAAATAAAAGTGTCTTTAGACACTACTAGAAATAAAAAATAAAACTAGCCAATTGCCAAGAGATGAGCACTCATCCATTGTATGATGTAAGGCTCATTTATCGCCATAGGGTATCAGGATGAGGCAATCCCCTCAAGGCCGAGCCTTAGTCATTTTCTGGAATCCTAGAAGGCTTTCCAAGGCATCTACCCTTGGAGGTTGGTAAGTTAGCAATAAGAAATAAAGTTAATGGCTCTAGGACGAGCACTCATTCTTTGCATAATGTACGACTCATTTTCCCCCACAGGGAAACATGGAGAGAATGACCTGGAAAGGTCATGTCTTTGTCATTATATGGAATCCCATAAGGCTTACCAGGACACCTTCCTTTAGAGGTTAACTAGTGTAATAAATGTTGAGCAAATAAAGTATAAAAGGGTTGCTTGTCTAGAGTCTAGTGGATCTTTCTCATCATCCCACCCATTTGTGAGACACGACCATGCCCTATCGTTCACCTAATCCAACTTATGTGTTGTGTGGATCCCCTTGTCCTTTAGCCCAGGTGATTACAGTGTTGAGTTATCAAGTCATCCCTTGGCATTACATGTTGTTTATGATCCCTTCACCTTTGAATAGCAAAATGGCTAAATCTGTAAATGAGTATATGCTGGAGGTTCTTGTTTTGAAGCAACTAATCGTTTTAATTTGGATTATTATATATGTATTTTCTTATACTTTCAAAATAAATCTAATCATACTTGAGTGTCATTGCTAGCATAGAAAATTGAGCATGCAAGTCCATTTGTACTTTGCAGTATCATAGTTTATCACTTAGGTCATCATTTGACCAGTCTTGACTTGGTTAACCCAGGGTTGGCCAGGCCATGAGCAGGATTTGGGATGAGTTATAAACAGATATTTATGGATGATGGTTATTTATGCATCTACAGATGTTCATTAGAAATATTCATGCTTCAGATGGTGATTTGTTATGATGCATTGTATTATTTCCATGATTATCGGCATTTACAAGCTTTATTATTATCATGGTTTTGACATGGATGGGGCTTCTGATGTATCTTTGTGATGGAAATATGATGCATGAGTACTCATTCCTAGTTGATTTGGACATTTTGAGTCCATTGGTACAAATGGTTTTCAGTTTCAGGAATTTACAAGACATATATGGGTCTCTGGGCCTTTTTTCAACAGTTTTTCCTAGGAAAAATGAAAATAAAACACTGTGGAAAAAATTAAGTTCTCCTAGGGAACCAGAGGGATTCTTGGGGTGAAGCAAACCGTTTGTACCATACTACCATGGTCCTAGATCCATCTGTGGAGTCATTTGGTGTTAGTTTTTGGTCCCCTGTGAGATATCGACGGTTTTATGTTCCCAAGAAAACATTTTAATAATAAAAAATGGCTAATGAGGAAATTGATTTGGGCAATTGAGGAAAAGGATTGGCATGGAATCCGGGTCTGAGGCATAGTGTTTGGGTCACTTTCATCATCCGTCATCAATTTCACTTCACTCGGGGTCCACACATCCTTGATTTATGTAGTTTGAGGGTGTTTTGATGTATTTTGAGGGATATTCCCTTGTGTTTTTTTATCATTCCTTTATATTATTTGCCACCACACCTTGTTATTGTGCCATGGGGCCATGCTAGTGAATGATAACATAACCTCCTAGCCCCACCATGTGCTACTTTGTGGTCATTAGTCATATTTTATGTGGTGCGCCCCCTCATCGGGCATTTTTAGTGATGCACCCTCTTCTATTTGTGAGTTGATCTATGTGAGATGTATCTGACTAATATTAGCCGTAGATTAGAATGATTTTATCTTATGATATTGATCCTTGATATTTTTGGATCTAGGTTTTATGTACTTGAGATATCTATGTATTGAGATGCTCTCTCATTTGTAGAGGGACTTTTGGCTCTGGAAATATTGAATACAAGAAAAGTTTTGCAGAAATCTCTTTGCAGCTTTGTGAATGTCATGGATATGATTGTTATGCCCCTTGCTTAGAAATTTTAGTGGATCTTGTATGCAAACACTATTTTTCTGTGAGGGTTTTACCCACCTTTTTGCAGGTAGCGAATTGGAGGAGGAGATTTCTAGGGAAACTTGCATCATCTTTCAACCAAATCGCCTCATGTTCAGGGAGTGATCAATTGTTACTTTGTGAATTGAATCTTTCTCTGTGGATGATGTACGTAGCTTATACTTTTCATCAATGAACAATTTTGACTTCGGTAGATTGATTTTGCAGGTGGAGAAGAGTGGGTGAACTTCCTCATTTAAGCGTTTTTCTTCCATTTGCATGTCGGATTTTGCTCGAAATTATAACTAAGTGAAATGATTATCAACATCTAAGGCAACCACAAGTATTCTCAGGTACGATATGCAAGGTAAGTAGTGTTTTCATTATTTTCATCCAATTGTCAAATAAACCCTCTTTCTTTAAAACCCTAGTTTTATAGACCTGATAGATCCAATGAGCTTTTTTATGATGGCTATCAAAACCCACTTGGAGATTAATGAATAAACCATATATATCAAGTTTCATGTGCCAAGGGATCTAGCACTAGTCACTCTAGGTGGGGGAACCCTCTTTAGGTGGGTGGCATTTTCTTCAGATCTATCAAATGGGTATGTTTGGACCCGCATCAAAGTCATAGACCCAATCCTCAATGTTAGGAACCCATGTTCGTATATTGTTGTTGGACGCATATGCTTTGTAAGTCGCCCCATAGTAATTGTTGATCCATAGTTTGTGTTATTGTTGTTGGGAACATATGCTTTGTAAGCCGCCTGTAGTATTTGTTGATCCATAGTTTATATTGGCCCATGGTT